>CALNHX010005918.1:0-98723 GCA_940337035.1 Agriotes lineatus | reverse complement strand
GTCCCTAACAATTATTTGACAGGTGCATTTAAGAAACTCCTCTATTAGTGGTTGCTTTGTGAGTAGTACTGTCGTAGCTTAAAGTGAAGTTGCTTCTGCTCAGTCCATTGTGTTTCTGCCACGTTTGCTGTCTATCCAACTGTAGTTTTTCTAGTGCTTTCAAAGGACGTATGGTCCTGCAAGATGTTAATTCTTCTGGAGTTTTACCCAGTTTAGATATCATCTTCCATTGCTTCGGAAAATAATTATATCTAAGTGGCATTATATATTTTATACAAAACTGCAAACATACCCATTTTGATCAACTTCTATCGAACTTTTGCTGTTATCAGCTCGTACACTGGTGTTTTTCGAGTCTGTTTCTTTCATCATTACATCCTCATTTGGTAATCTTGTAGTGTACGTCGGCCACTGTAAACTACAATTCCTAGAGCCAGTAATATAGCAAGGAGAGATAAATTAACCCTCTTGTTATGGTCTACACAAATTGTTTAAATTACACAGGAATGTTTCAACTAGGTACACACAAATCTTAAACTGCAGCTAAGCTGAATTCGTACCTTTTTACAAAAAATATTGTCAAATTTCACTTCCACCTGCATTACTGGCTCTAGGAACAGTTGTTCAAAGTGGGCGTCGTACACTACAAGATAACCCCTCATTTTTTCACGAGTTGATTCCATTTCGAAGAGTTCAAACACTTTTAAAATATGTAAATATGACTTCACTTTACATGTCAATATTTGACGTGTTTGTGGGCCGCCATTATTGTTTACCTAAATTTAATTCAAGTTGGCTTTGTCGTATCCTTTTTTACACTTCCGCCATCTAGCGTAATATTTGTGAATGAGGACAAAATTTAGTATGCCTACAAATCCCAGTCGAATGACCTGAATATCTTAGACCGTGGTCCGTCCCGAATGGGTTAAACCAGTGTAGTATATCGTCGGCTTAGAATGCTAAGGTGCTAACTCCATTTATACAAACTTTACAGGAGACGAAAAAAACATTATAAATATTTCTAAAGGTGATAGATCATGAAATCAAAAATCCCGTTTCTTCATTAGTGAACTTCAAGTGTTTTGTTGATATAAAATTGTGAAAATGTATTTTATCTTCTTTTTTTATGGGATTATATAGCACATAGCAGATTTTCGCCGGTTAAAAAACTTTTATAAAAGGAGTTAGCAGGTTTTAAGCAAAATTTTTGATGAATCAAATAATAGTGCATTATTTTAATTATATCAGGTTTGTATTTTATAAACTGAAAAATTACAAAATATTGTGAAATAAATGGAATATACCTTAAAATAAAATAAAATCTGGAATTTCCAAAATAAAAGAATTCAAAAAACAAAATAAATGTATCTTCCACGTGCATTAAGATATTGTCACGAATGTATGATTATGAGCAAGTTATTGGTGTGGAATATTATCGTAATATTCGTGATAATCCACTGTCATGGTGCTTTTCAGGTCTTGCAGATCATCATACTTTTTGCTCTTAATTTTCCTTCTTTCTGTATGGAGATTTTCTAACTCATCCCAAGGGCAGGGTTCCGTATTAACAGCTCGTCTTTGAGGCAAAAGTTCCCAGGAATCTTGAAATCTAAGTTTATAAAATATCGTGCCATCGGGAGTGTATCTCAAAGCCCGAATGTCTGTGACCTGTTAAAGAAACAAAAGATTACAATAAGAATACACTTCTAATTTTGCAACTTGCCTTCGGATCTCCTTTCTTTTTGCCCGGTCTTATACTTTTGTAAAATTCCACTTTTTGAAAAGACTTGAAGAAAGTGTGATCCAAATAGCTGACCTCATAGGGACGAGGTTTCTTCCGAGCTATCTTGCATATATATGCATAATCTACAGGTAGATTTACTGTTTTTCTCTTCACACACCGCTCTATGGTTGAGTGAATGGAGTCGACCTCCATTTGCGTGTGACCCACTTCAAGGTATTTTTGTTCTATCATAATGTTTCGTGTCATAGCTAGATTCAAAAGCCCATTTGATAATATAGAGTTTCTGTTTTGGTACGAACATCCGTCACTGTAGAAAATGAGCTTTTGTGTTTCACCGTTTTGCGTTATGTTTATTTGGGGCAATAGTTTATTTTCAATAAATTGACAGTAAATGGTAGCAAATTCTTCCCCATCAAGTCCTCCTTCGGTTTCGTTCCATATATAGCAGTAACCATCCTTAGTTTTTAAATTGTAAAAACAAAGATTATGTACGCATAGTTTTGTCTTATAATACAGACTGCTAATGTTAGATTTGGGAGCCATTAATACTGCCTGAAGATCTACTGTAAAAACATACGGTTCGTTCTGTGAATCTCTTTCTTTTTCTCTTCTCGCTTCATCGTTTTTAGTAATATGTAACTGATATATGTTTTCTGTAATGTGACCTACCTTGTAAGCACCACATTTTTCGCACTCATCCTTTTTTGGACGAAAGAGTGCTACACTGCGTAAATCTAAAGCGTTTGTAAAAGAAGCTATCGAAAGAGGAAGGACGTTCCGAGATTTACACCAGTCACTAACGTAAAATTCATACAGACTTCGCTTTGACGACCATTCTGGCAATAGGTATTTTTTCTTGGAAGACGCTCTGCAATAATGTGATTCCATGGCGGGAAGCGCATCTATGAAATGAAGTAAGTCTTGATTTTGTTGTTCAAACGGTTTGAGACGGTCTGGATTGGTAATCCTGTTACATCTAGGTTTAAAAGAAGCTGTTGAGTTCGCGTTCTCTTTCCACTTTAGAACACTGGATCTCCCTATGCTAAGTGTATTTAAGAACATCGTTTTGCAGACTCTTATGTTTTGATCCTTTATTCTCAAGTGATATAATAAAGACTGTGTTCTTCTTGAAACACCGGGATCTTTTCGCTGCGTAGGCCTTTTTGTAGCAGTAGCCGTCACTATACTATCAATAAATATTTTTTTCTCGCCCCAACTTAGGTTCCAAAAAAAAAAACGAAATATCTCTGTCCTTTCTTCTTCAGTAATAGATGCACATTTCATTAAACCTTTTCCTTTTATGACACATCTACATCTTCCCTTCATTTCACGAGGTTCTTTTTCTTTTTCGTAATCCCATTTTCCATCTTTCTTACTTCGTCCTAAATATCTGCGTCCTTGTTCTCTGCGTCGTTTATTTTTTTCCGCAAACCACGTCGATTTCTTTACTTGAAAACGCTTTCTACGTGTGTTACTTTTTCTAGGTACATCCGAGGAAACATCAGAGTCTGAATGTTCAGAATAAGGCACTAACGGTGCGCAATCATTACTCTCGTCCGAAATGTTGTCTACATCGAAATGTTCTGAACCCACTGCATTATCTACGTGAGTATCAGATTCATAGTCATCGATCAAATTAGATATCTCGGGCAGAGAATTATCTGCGGTAGAAAAAATACTAATATCTTCTGCAGTGTTTATCATTGCAGTTTCGAAAGCATTCGTCTCTACAGTGGTAGGGAAATCAAAAATTATTTCTGCATTTTCAATTTCATCTGCAATAGTCCTGATTGTAGCTAATTCAGAATTCCCTGAAGATGTAAGGATTTCAAATTCACGTTCCATACCCAAAGTTAAATCAGGTGGATCTCTGAACATATCCAGTTGAACATTTTCAAGAATAACGAAATCTTTATCGATTCCAGAAATATTATCGGAACTAACAGGGCACCTCCAATTATTTGACGGAATGTTATTGCTGTTACAATTTCCAATGTCATGTTCGGTTTGGATATTGATATCAATATTTCCAGCTTCAGAAGCACTATTTAAGAAATTTAATTATTTTCATCATCGCGGGGAACAGCCAATGCCAGTTCTAATATCTTTCTGGAACGATGTGACATCTGAAAAGAATAGTATGCAATATAATAGTTATGTGGGTACTTAGGCTGAAGTTTTACGTTTAATCATGAATGTTTAATTTTGTAAAATAAACCACATAAGAGGTAAGAAGGAACTTCACTGTACAGGGATACATTAGGTTAAAAAAAAAGAAATCATAAAACTAAAAATAAAACTCTTATAGGTTATGTTGACGTTTATCTGTTTTTGTAACTACTAGCCATGTGCTAGATAAATAAATATTTATAGTTATATTTATATTAATGGCAATTATGGACGTTAGGCATTAATTACAAACTATACGCTGATACAAAATAGTTCTTCCGTAGAACTGCTAACTCCTTAAGATATATAAAACGTATGATAGAAAAGCAGGTAACTCCTTTGTACTTGTTACGTGTAATATTATGGACAATTGTTTTGCAATGCACATGATTTGATTAGCATAAAACGTAAATATATACATACCTTCTATGATAGAATCCTTCAGTAGTGAAATAACGCACATTAAGCAGCCTATTAAAGCCTTAAAACTTTATTTCGCACAAACACCACTTCGAGTTGACATGTCTCCATACAAACTCGCCCCGAATGGCGGAGATAGCAGTTTTTCACGATCGGTTTGGAACGTAGGGAGTTAGCAGATAAACGCATCATGAATTAAAGTATATTTAATATAAAGTTGGAGATTCCTGTTCTTCACAGATAATATAGCCCCTAATAGAGGGGCTATAACAGATAATGTAAAACAACGCCCTCTTTTGAACGGTAACAAAAACCATATTTTGTCAAAAAGTGGAGTTAGCAGGTTAACACTCTAAGCCGACGATATGCTTACCTTTATTGAATGTAAAGTATAAGGTGATAAAAAGAAACCTCATTTTATATAGGTTACGATATGTATGGTTAAAGAAATTAAATTATAAAGGTAAAGTTACTAGCAATAATTTAACAAAATTGTGTCAAATGTGCCAATAATGGACATAGTTGTGTAGGTAATGGGCACTACTGGCCTTAGTAATGGACACCAATAAAACATCTTCATATTACGGACTCGGCTGCGCTTCGCTCCGCCACGTCCGGAAACATTACAACTCGTCCCCTAAAGCCTTGCTTTGAGGACTAGTTACATAAAGTACTATATTCATATTTAGACATCTTAGGAACAGAAAACAAACCCTAACTGTTTTTTAATATTGGATCATCGATGACACATATGATGTCATCATTAAAATAATAAAGGATATCATCTCTTGATGGCCATTTCCAATCAAGTCCTGCTCTTTTCATCGATTTTATTTCATCTCCATTATCGTCATTTTTTAATATTAAACCTGGGTAATATGTGTCGTCATATCGCACAATAACATGTTGTCCAACTATCAAATTTAGGTTTTCCGCTTCACTTATATCCAGATCTTCATCATCATAAAGTATATTATCCATATCCGATTCCGAAGAACTGCCATCATTTTTAGTTGCAATGGGTTGTGATTCTTTTCTATTTTTTGATTTAGAGGCAGACTTACTATCAATCTGCTTTTCATAGAACTCCCTATATTTTCCACTGGATACAACCGCTGGAAAGAGTTGTCGTTTTCGTTGTGGTTTCTTCTTTTCAGGGGTTCTGGGAAATACCAAACATTTTTTAAATGGTGTGGGGACTTTAAAGCCTTCAGCTTCCTTCTTTTCATAAAAGTGAGTGTTCACATTTTCTGGAGTACACCAACGATTTGTTGATGAAGTGTGTGGCTTAGGTGATATGTAACTAGCATCACGAATTTCTGGTGTGTAAGTTTCTCCATTATCCTCTAATGTGAGATCTCCATTCGATTCTTCTAAATTCTGAGTTACATTTTGTTTCGCGGAAGGTACACATGTTACATTTTCTTTTCGTTTTGCATTTTCTGATTCACCTTCATTCTTTATTGATTTTCTTGTGTATGTGTCCAAAAATGTATCAAGTTCATTCTTCTCAATTTTTTCTTATATTTTTAAAAGTAACTTTTTACTTAAATTATCTTGCTGTTCGTCAGCACTCATTAACTCAGCTTTCCTATTTGGAATGCACTTTGTATAATCTACGTTATTTTTGTTAAATGGATACAAACCGCACCTTCGAAAACCGTTTTCAATTGTTTTAGTGGTAGCATATTTATCGAAAACTGATGATAAAATTACACCAAAGGCATGTCTTGTAACTTCCTTAGGAAAATTTTCAAATTTCCATGTTCTTACTGCTGATTATCCATCCTGCTTTGAGAGGTTTAAATACAGCAACATCTGCCGGTTGTGTTATATGCGTTGTATTTGGAAATAATGAAATCAATATAATTCCGTTCTCATCGCATAATTCACCAACTTCTTTAGTCGTATGAGACCTATGGCCATCCACATACAGAATAACTGGGCGGATAATATCCTCAGATTTTAAATACGGTATGAAATGATTCGAAATGTACTCATAGAAAACTTCCGAGTTCATCCAACCGGCTTCGGATCTCCCTAAATCCCACTTACTCGGAACTGACTCTACTATTGCTTTAGGCATTTTTTTGAACTGAAAAATTAGCATGGGGGCACAGCTTATCCATTTGCAGAAAAGTCGCCATAACTGTAATTTGTTCTTTTTCTGAAGTCACCCTCTTGTAAAAATCTACAATATTATTAGCAGACCCTAACACTTCCACTTTTGGGGCATAGCTTAAATCCCGCTTCATCACCATTATAAATTCTACTTGGATCTTGAAGTATGTCCTCCATTTTTTCTTCTTTTAAATAAGTTGATATTTCATCAAACCAATTTTCAATTCTGTCTTGAGTTACAGCAGCACGAGCCTTACTAACTGACTCTGCATGCTTTTCTTTAATATTTGAATGCCGCTTGAGAAAACCCTCAAACCAAGAACGTCCTGGCAGTCCCTCATTTGATATATAATGCGTTTCTCTTCCACTTTCTTGAATAATTTTTTTAACAGTAAACATAAGATTACTTTTGTGTACGGGAAATCCCTTCCGAGCAATAGACAATATCCAATTTACTAACATTTCTTCTTCTGCTTCAGATAACTCTGTTTTGGGTCCCATTTTTCTTTGAATTGGAACACGACCAGACAGTTTTCGTATAAGTGTAGAACGAGGAACACCAAATTGGAGTGCTGCAAATTTTTTACTAATGCCATTTTCAGTAACTGCTTTCATTGCATTTCGTAAGTTTTGATCACTATATGAAAAAAACTTCCTGGATTTCCCATCTTTCTTTCTTGGTGCCATATCTGATAGTAAAAGTGAAAGAAATTACAACATTTTTCCGACTGATTTAAACTATAATGAGGTGACCATTACTAAAATGTACGTGATCAGAAATGGACACCCCCAGTGACCATTAATGACGCATTATGAAATTTCGTGATTTAGTAATGGTCACCCCCTCATAAATTAAAACCAAGTTAAAATTCATCATACATCAATTATTACCACTACTTATGTACTTACCGTCTATACAAAAGACATCAAAGCCAATTAAAAACACTCTAATTTCACACAATTTTGTTAAAAAACTAATCTCGAAACACGTTCTCATGAGTAAGGTTAAAAACAGGTGAATGACAGTTCCGCCACCACAAAATATTTTTTTTATGCCAGCACCGTGAAGTTAGGTACGCAACTTTTCGCAAGTTCGTTGTAATTGATAGCAATACACACTAGACACCAAAATGCAAGAGTTATGGCGCGTAGTTTGAATTTTATTTGGTTTTTATTAATAGAAGTGACCATTACTGGCGCAGTATCCATTACTGGGGCAGTTTACCCTAGTTATATTTTTTAATAATTTAAAATTAAATGAAAGAATTACATTTTCTAAGTAAAACTATTTTATTAAAGTGAAATTGGCACTCTTTTAGTTTACACCCCCACATACACCTGGTTTACGATTTTTATATTTCGCTTAAATGTGGGGGTGTAAACTAAAATAATGTTTACAGGCACCTTATTTAGTTTACATCCCCACCTACGCCTGGTTTACGATTTTTGTATTTCGTTTAAATGTGGGGGTGTAAACTAAAATAAGGTTTACGGCAGATTATTTACTTTACACCCCCACCTACACCTGGTTTACGATTTTTCTATTTTGCTTAAATGTAGGGGTGTAAACTAAAATCATGTTTACGGACAGCTTATTTAGTTTACACCCCACTTTTTTCCATTGTTTTGTATTGAAGCATTATGATTTTAATTGCGAGATTAGGTTAGGTGAGTTTAGGTTAGGATAGGATAGGATAGGTTACGTTAGGTTAGGTAAGGTACGTTGGCGTGTTGTGCCTGGTGTGCGCTCACGGCGGTAGGTGGCACTGGTGGTGGATTGGCTTGTACATTCTCTTTGCAAATAGCAGAAGTTTAACATAGACTATAATTTAGTTTACACCCCCCACATACAACTGATTTCTGATTTTTCTATTTAGCTTAAGTGTGGGGGTGTAAACTAAAAAAGTGCCCATAGACTATAATTTAGTTTACACCCCCTAAATTTGGGGGTGTAAACTAAAAAAGTACCGTGAAATTACACTAATCCTTACAACTATGTTCTCTGAATGTCATTTTTTGGCAGGGGTCTATTATGATATTGTTTTTCGGACTTTTTCCACTGTCTAGGGTGTAAATCACACAACGTTTCGGGAGTTTTGATCTACTGGTGGCCTAGTGGTTAGAGTGGCAGACTAGCGATCAGCGGTCCCGGGTTCAAACCCCGGGGGAGGCACAAATTTACGTAGAAATACGTATAATATCATTCCTTCTCAGGACTAACCGGGAACACCTGAAGAAGGGAGTAGATCAAAACTCCCGAAACGTTGTGTGATTTACACCCTAGACAGTGGAAAAAGTCCGAAAATCATATCACTTACAACTATGCACTACATATATGCTTAAAAATACCTACTCGGCGCAAACATATCTTTTAAATTTTCTTGGGAGTACACTCCGCATGTGCCCATCTGATACACTGTTCGCACCTTATCCAAGCTTCTCGTGCCTTTGATCGACTGTATGGTTCATTACAATACAGACACGGGCAGTCAGTCGTCCTCATCATTATCAATATTTATTTATTTATTTATACATTGAAGGCAGACAGCTATCAGCTGTTTATACCTCTGTATAAGGGTTTGCTTGTACATGTCTAAATGCCTAAACTAAACGTAATAGATGTTTCTAATATCATTGCATAAAAAAAACAAGTATTATATATATTTACATAACATAGCTATTGATTGTGTCGCAGAAAATTGTCCAATTTGTTTTTAAATGAGTTCAGGGTCTCGGCACTCACAATATCTTGCGGAAGTCGATTCCACGAGTCCACCACACGATTCGTCAGGAAATATTTACGCGTGTTAAGAGAGAAACGATCCTTGCATAACTTAGCACTATGTCCACGTAATTGAGGGTTCTCACTAAATGTAAACATATCACTTAAACCACTGCAATTGTACTGACCAGTTAGAATCTTGTATGTTTCAATTAGGTCACCACGTTCACGTCTACGCTTCAGGGGCGTTAGGTTGAGCCTATTACGCCTTTCTTCATAAGGTAAATGGTGGAGGCCCACTGGGAGTTTCTTTGCTCTTCGCTGTACATTTTCCAGTAGGGTAATGTCCTTTTCGAAATAGGGAGACCATATCGCAAAGCCAAATTCGAGGACGGGCCGAACATAGGTTTTGTAAATTTTTTTGAACAATTCTGGAGTTAGTACTGAAAATGCTATACGTATCAAATATAGTAGTGAGTTCGCTTTTTTAACAATGTTGGTTATGTGGGATTCCCACTTCAGATTATATGTTATTTCAATGCCTAAGTCCTTTTGCGATGTGACGTCTTTAACTGCTTCATTTCCCAACCTATAGGGAAGATGCGGGTTGTTTTCCCCCATGTGAAGCACTGTACATTTTTCTTTGTTTAGCGTTAGTAGCCATTCTTCAGTCCACTTAAGGATTCTCTGCAAGTCTTCTTGAATGATGTCACTTTCGATTAATGGGGTGGCAAAGAATTTCGTATCATCTGCGAATACACTTACCGTGGACACAATCAAGTGTCTGAGGTCTGCAACATAGACAACAAAAAGTAGGGGACCAAGAACCGAGCCCTGTGGCACCCCACTCATGATGTTGTAAGTGTCTGATAAGGTTTCTCCTATTTTTACTTGGTAGGTTCTGTTGGTCAGAAATGACTTTATCCATGCCAGTAGAGGGCCTCGAATGCCAAGATGCTCTAGCTTCAGAAGAAGTCGGTCATGGGGAACACGATCAAAAGCTTTTTCGAAGTCAAGATATACTATATCAATGGGTTCACCCTGGTCAATACATCTAGCCCACATATTTAGACAACTTAGCAAATTCGTTGTGATTGATCTATCTGGTATAAAACTATGTTGTTCGTCTGGAATTACATTACTTGCAAGCAAGAAAGGGACCATGCTGTTCACGATAATTCTCTCCATACATTTACAGACAACAGAAGTAAAACTGATAGGACGATAGTTGATGGGATCTAACCGAGTTCCTTTTTTGTAGAAGATAGGAGTAACAATTGCATGTTTCCAGGTTTTTGGGAGCTCTCCGCTTTGAAATGATGAAGTCATAATATGTGAAAGTACCGGGGTCAAAGATGCGGAACAATTGTTGAGAAAGATTGCTGGTAGGTTTTCAGGTCCAGGTGCAGATTTGTCATCCAGAGACAGCAAAACTTTTTGAATTTCTTGTTCTGTGAAGTTTACGTTTGATATTGAGTCTACGACTCTAGGGAGTTGCGTAACTTTTGATAGGTTTCTAATAGAGACTTGTATGTAGGCTTTATGAAACTGGTCTGCAAAGAGGTTTGCGATGGCTACAGGCTCAGTGATTGTGGCTCCGTTTGAGGACTTGAGAACTTTAGGCAAAGCTGGCCTAGAGTTAAGCTGCTTCCCGATGTAGTTATAAAAGTGACGAGTTCCCTTATCTAGTATGTCCTTTTCATAATCAGCTCGCGCTTGCCGAATTGTAGCAGTTATGCTATTTCTTAGTGTCTTGTATTCTTCATATAAATTCGTGTGAGGGTTGGCACGATACGAGTCCCACTTTCGTTTTTTTTCTGCAATTAACCTTATTAAGTCTTTGAGAGAGAGACAAAGCTAAATCAGAAGAATATCATCATAAACCAAAGTCAAATAATAGCCTACGCAGACGATGTAGCAATAGTCGCAAACTCTAGAGAAGCATTAATAAGAGAAATAGAAAAGATAGTCAAAGAAGCAAAAGAATTTAATATGGAAATAAACGAAGACAAAACGAAATATATGGAACTGGGGAGGAAAAACAAAGAAACGTCAAAATACCTGACAGTGCAAACATTTAATTTCGAAACAGTCTCATCATTCAATTACTTGGGAGTGACCATGGGGCAAACAGGAAAGGAACGTGTAAAAGAAAGAATTCAAAAAGCAAATCAGGCGTACGGCATAAACAGAGCACTACTCAAAAGTACAAAGCTTAGTAAAAAAACTAAAATAAAAATTTACCAGACCTTAATAAGACCTATAATAACATATGCCATGGAAACTACAATAATGAATAAAAAAGAAGAAGAAGACTTGAAGATAATTGAAAGAAAAATAATGAGAACGATACTAGGGCAAAATTTAACAAGGGAAGGAGAAAGAAGAATGAAAACGAATAAAGAAATAGAAGAACAACTAGGTGAAGCAAACATTGTAAGACATATAAAAGCCCAACGCTTACAGTGGGGAGGACACATTATGAGGAAAAACCCACAGAAATAGTCAGGCGAATAACACAGTGGACCCCAATGTGGCCCAGAGCTAAAGGAAGACCTAGAAAAAGATGGCGAGAAGAAATAGAAGAAGACATAAAAGCAATGGGAATAAGAGACTGGAAAGCACAATGTAGAGACAGAAAGAACAGGAAGAAAATTACAAACATGGCCAGGACCCACCACAAGCTGTAACAACAACAGAAAAAGAGGATTAATCCACCTCAGGAAAAGGATTCAAAAAACGCTGCGGCGCAGTGTTTGCCATAATCCCAAGGATTGAACGGCATGATGAAGTCTTTGTTAATCCACGGCTTAGCACTCTCTTTCTTTCCACGAGGTCTTGATGTCGGTACACAATCTGATATTATTTTAAGTGCGGATGCGTAAAGGGAACCCCATTTGCGCTGTATATCATCCTCTTGAGTGGTATCGTTCACACCAATTTCCAGGAACCTGATATTTATCTGCTCATAATTTGCCTTTCTAAAGTTAAGTTGCTGCGAATGTTTGAAGTTTGTTACATTCCCAGCAGCAATTGATATCTGAAGTGTACAGATCAGAACTGAGTGATCACTTTGCCAATGGGACTATTATAGGTAATAGTACAGGGTAATTAGCTTATTCAAACTAAAAACAAAATATAAAGCTGAACATTTGTCTGAAGGTACATTATGGGTAAGTAAATAAAAATTAATGGTCTTGCACCCTGTGCGTGATGGTGGGGTGATAGGGAGGCCCTTCTTTGATTTTTCGCTTATAATTTGAAAACGGTACCTCGTAGCGAAAAATTTCTCACACAGAAAAGAAAGCCAATAAAATTTTCTACAAGATGTGTTCTTAACATTTTTTCGCTAGAATGCACCGTTTCCAAGATATCTGCTCTCAAATGTCAGTCATTTCAAAAAAATATTCTTCCGTCCTTATTTTTTTTGTCATAATTCCCTTTTTGACAGCATATATTTCAAAAACGGTGCATTCTAGAGAAAATATGGTAGGAACTTATCTTGTAGAAAATTTTATTGGCTTTCTTTTTTATGAAAGAATTTTTTCGCTACGAGGTGCCGTCTTCAAATTATAAGCAAAAATTGAAAACAGGGGACTTTTTACCCCCATCCCCCCCTGAAGCGGACGGGCTAGGGGTATTAGTATGTTTATGTCCGAACTACCCCCAACAAATTCCTGGAGCAAAAAAATCCCCTCCCCCCCTCCATGCACTCTACAACCCCCTCGTTGCTTAGCCTAAGAAGTAATAATTACTAAAATTAGTTTCGTTGAAAAAAATTATTTTAAAAGTAAATCTCAAAAACAAACCAAATGAAATGTCAGAAATATCCAAAAACTGCTAGGAAGGATCCATGCTTCAAGTATTTCGAGCCGTCACCATTTTGCCGATCTAGCTATCCGAATTTTAACCTAGAACAAATGAAATCTCCGATGAAATACTTGGAATCTGCCAATCGCATATCTGCATATTATAGTGCAAAAATTTAATTAAATTAAATATAATTTTCATACCTTGAGAACTGATTAATTAGCTGATCTAGATGGTCCTGGTTCATTTGGCTGATCCTTATCTAAGGAGCATTCCTGTAGCTCCGACTGTTCTTCCTCGTCACCTAGCATGGATGGTCTGTTGCTGCATGCTTTACCATTGCATTTTCCACACTGGCGGTACATGGGAGTCCTCCTCGGCGACAGTCACATCTTTTTCCACAGTCAGTTTTACAGTTACAAAAAACCAACTTCAATAAATTTTCGGGGGCCAAAGGGTCAAGTGTAGGAATTGGTACCAGTTGTCCTTCTCTTTTCTTCCATCCCCAATCAGTAGCAGGAAGTTCTACCCCAAGCCAAGACTGGACTTGATGAAAAACTCTGTAGCTGTGTTGTTTGGCTGCTCCAGATATTGGTGGTAGTATCGAAAGATCAAACTTTCCAAAAACTGGTTGTTTAGCTATAACCTTTTTATAACAGGTAAATCTGAATTTGCTTAAGTCTTCTGAAGAAACACGACCGTTATATAATAATTTTAGAAAATACTCTCCGGATTGAGCAAATCTTCTTTGGTTGCATTTTCATCATTGAATGCAGAAACCTTCTGCCTTATAGTATCGTTCGATTGCAAAAGTTTAAAAGCTTGTTTTTTGCCTTTATTAAAAAGTGAAGACGTTGTGTCGCAACCTGTAACTGCATGGAGAAAAGCAATGTGATTTCTTAGATCCCCAAGTGCTTCTTGGAGTATCTTGCTACTGAACACTTTTTGTGGCTTAAACTTTGTTGCTGGTATTAACATAAAACATTCGTCATTACTTCTTGCTACAGCTATCATTATGACCAGAAGATCAGTGTCCTCTCCGACTATAACTCCTTTCTTATTTTCATTAGAAAATATGCAAGCTGTATTAACGATGTGGGTATCGGCATCCCCCGGAGAAATTTTAATTTTAAATTTAGCAGCTGTAAGTTTGGCGGCCAAGAATGAAATAAAGTTAGTTTTGTTGGAGGTATTTTTTAGAAATTCTGACTGCGTAGTAGAAGGAAAAATGGAATCACTTGCAACAATATCCACAGACCTCTTTGCCATATTTATTCTTCTAACATGTTCTGCATTCTTCGTACCGTATTCACTTTCATTGTAACCATCAAACACAATAGTACTTTCATGGCCATAGTGTCTTTTTATATAGTCGATGTAATTGTCACATATTTGGGAAAACGAACCAGGTTTTGGCCAAACTACTCTATAAAGAAGGTAACTACCGTCTATCACAAAGCAAGGTTCTGAAGGTAATTCCACATTTGGCGGACAATATTCCTCTAGGATGCCAATCAAAGATGACTTTTTCCCTTTTCTCATTGAAATAGAATGAAACAGAGATGTGGGCCGTGGAGCTAATTCATACTTTAAGCATGATTCCAGTTCTTCGTCAGTCTTTACTGTACAAACTATCCGATGGAAGAGCTGGTTGGAATTGATGTTGATTTCTTCATTGCCGATGTTTATTGTTTTCATAACAGCTGCCATGTTTTTTACCTTATCTTTGCGCAAAAACTTTGCTTTATCAAAAGATTTTCCAACAAACTTGTTTTGAGACATTTCACCTATTACTTTTGCGTCATCACAATTCACTGATTTATCTGCCATTAGACCCGTACTCAAAGAAGTTAATGAGTCAAAAGAGTTTTCAAATGGAGAGTGATTTCGTAGCCAGGTTAAAAATTTATTAAAATCAGCGGTGTCGCGTATTTTACGAGAGTCACGTAGCTCTACGTGTTGCTCACTGAATAAGGGCGATACTCCAGTAAATTTTTCTACCGCACATATAACGTTTATAGAGACCGGAATTGTATTAATCCAGCGTGCAATGTTTGAATCTGTAAGGCATCGACCACATGTAAGTCCTCCTTGCACTTTCATGGATCTCATTAACACCTGCTCGATAGTCAGGTCCGTCCAGATGCCACTCCAGAATTTTGATGTTCGACGAATAGTAAAATATCCACTGGTAACAAATTTGTCATACTCTTCTTTAGGCATACGAGTGTCAAGATCTAACATAAGTTGTAAATAAGCATGAGCTGATTTTGCATAGTCATTACGTCCAGCAGCGTGTAAAAAAGGTAACATACGCTGAACTGAATATAAGTGCAGTTGCCAGTCGCCTGTTCTCTCCGCCCTAACAAAAGTAAGCAATATTTGTACCATCTCGATATACTGGCCCCAAAGCGCCGCTGTACGATTTCTCGAGGACTCAGTTTTTAAAAGTGACTCTAATGCTGAGGCAATTAATGATACGTCATCGTAAATAGCATGAGCATCAGCCTTGTTATTAGTTCCGTTCAATATGTTTTCATAGTGCATATTAATCTTCTCAATTTGTTCACTTGAAATAATTTTCTTTCTGATTAGTTGTTCCAGAAGTAAGGTACCTAAAACGAGTAGAGTTAATACATGGCCTCGAAATGCTCTAGCATATGAATGTCCAGATAACAAGGAACTGATTGTATTTTTGGCATAAACTTGTTCCCACAACTCTTCAATACCACTTCCTTCCATTATATAACCAATAGCGCCCATATACGACATTAGACAGTGGAATCCACCCAGACGAACAATGACTGATGACAAAGGACTTCCCCTTTCGGCTGCCAAAACAATATCTAACGCTTTATTATATAATGGTTGATCAAACGTTACAATACATGTTTTTTGTCCTCGCTGCTTGCATTCTTCTAGTGCATGTTGAAGACAAGTATAGATAGTTGATGGATTTGTAGGTGACATATTTGCAAAAGGTAGGGGACATATTGCTGATGTTTGAAAATCTTGACTTTGATTTTTCATTGAAATATCCATGAAACCACTCCAAGATGGAAGGGGGATATCAAAACAGCTAGGACCTGACATCCACAGAACATTCATAAGTTGTGCTACCTTAGCAGTAGTAGGCTTTATTTTTAGAAGACCGACGTCAGAAAATATCAGTTTGCTTAAACCACAGTTTTGTCGGCGATTGTATACTTTAATCTTAATCTTTCCGTATTGTCCAATAGTGACAGTATCCGTAAGCTTCTTCGGTCGAGGAACAGGTAAGTCATTCTGAAGTAGGTTAGCCGGTGTGACACATTCAATTCCCCCCATCACATGAAATGTTCATGACCGTCAATTGTTCGAACATTATGGTCCGCATTATCGAATACAAATTGTAAAAATGCTTCGGAATCTATCCTCATAAGGTCATTTTCGGTTAATGAATTCTCGTATTTCAACACTTCTTTGTAAGAAATAGAAATTCCTATATTGGACCACATGTCAATAAGTGTTCGTGATTCAAACTTCCTATGCAAATATATTCCTAGGCCAACCTGCAAGGGAGATAAATAACTTCTTGGCCGGGCTGCAGCTATTATAGAATTTGCCACAGTAACAATTTTCTTTCCTGAGGGCTGCGAATTTTTACCTTTGGATTTCATAACAGATTGCAATAGCCATTTCAAACTGTCGGGGATAGCATTATAACCTCCTGAGGCTATTTCTTCAACGCAAGGGTATTTATCGTATTCACAGGTGACAGAGTAAATATCTTCTTTGATTATAATCGCGGCAGCTTCAATGATTCACATTCGCTCGTCTGTACTATTTTGCAATTTGTCCTTATACCACTTATCATTCAAGATACGAGAAGCTGTACCCCGGAAACATACAGTCCATTTTCCACTTTTTGATGTCATACAAATGAAATCACCATAATCAGCCTTAAGTTTCATTTTAACATATTCTTCAGAATAAACTTCTCCGTCGAGGGAATTTTCTTTCATTACTGACATCAACTCTTGTATGTCGTACTGGCAGTCATCATTATTTTCTAGAAAATCACACAACTGATGAAATGCATTATGTTTTGTCAAGTTTAAAGCGTTTTTATTATCCACGAACTTGATTTTGCCTTAGGATTACTTTCATGCTGGTTGAATATCGGGCTTCGGACGCGACTAAGTCTATAACTGAGTTTACACGTAACAGAACATTATTTCCCCATTCGTCATTACGTTCTTTACACAGTTTGATAATATTGTCTTTTATTTTCATAGTTGAAGCTAATGAAATAGGATTTCGCTTCGGATGGTTATAGTCCGGAACTTCGGCACGAAAGAGACACATCGTTTTAAAGTCAAACTGAAAGTTTTCTTGGCGTAATTTCCGACTAGGCTCTTCTTTGGATTCCTGTTGTTTCTTTTCTATACGCCGTATATATGTATATCTACATTTTGTATGTACCTCTATGGAATGTTTGTTTTCAAGCAATATATGCACATTATCATTTCGAAGAATACTCATCCTTCTTCATTTTCAATTCCTTTTTGCACTTTAACAATTTGTCCGCCAATTAAAGTTTTATTACACAAAACACAAATTTCCTCCAAAGTTTCCATGTTAGGAAACAAAACACAAAGTTATTTCTCAACAAGAATGAAAAATCTTCCGCGGTATTCGAAAACTAGACGCGACTTGTCTCGTAAAAGTTTATAAACCGACTGGACAGACGCGCGCGGCACACTGTCTTCTCTCTCCACCCGCTCCGCGTCCCCACCACTCCGCACAGGCTGCAACACCAGAAATTAGGAATTGCCATACTGAAAGCTATCGGTTTACGAATTTTTAGCTTTATATTTTGTTTTAAGAAATCTTCACTAGGGCGGGCTAATTACCCTGTACTATAATGTTGCTAATCAAATTCTCATCGTTGCACAGCATGAGGTCCAGTATTGAGGGAGTATCTGTGTTTCTGTATCTTGTAGATTGCATGACAAACTGATGTAGATTGATTTTCAGGTACATCTCAGAAAATCTTGATTCGGGGCTACTCTGTTCGTTATTCGGTATGTTACGGAAGGGCCACTTATTTTGGGTAAATTGAAGTCACCAAGTATCAATGTTAGCTGGCCACAACAGACTTGTTGAATGTTTTCATACAACAAAATGTCAGCTTCAGCAGCAGTATTGCCGGGCCTATAAACACATCCAAGAAGGAGGTCAACATTACCGAATTTTTCATCCAACCATAAATATTGTTAAATAACTCGGACTCGTCATCGGAATCAATGAGCACGCGTTTCTTAACGCGTGCTCTCTCGCTTTTTCTTACTTCATTTTCTCTCTTTTGAATTTCTTTTTCCTTTAATTCTTGCATAAAAGGACTAGATGTCAATACACATTGATAAAGATTTTTCTTTTTACGACGTGGCGCTGAAGAAGTCGTTGCTACTGGGACTGGAGAAAATTCATTAAGGATAGTTTGACGAACATCCATTCCACCAGTGATTCCTGCGGTTGTAGAAGGTTCATATTGTGATAGCTCTTCTGTCGTAGAGGCAGGCTAAACATCAGACGGCGTAGGTGTGGAGGGGAAGGCTGCGTCTGTCGCTGAAGACGTGGAGGGCAGGGCAGGAGATGCTGAAGACGTAGCAAAAGCGTCATTTTCATATGTACATTGAACATTTTTGATTGTTCCTCGTGGTTGTCATCATTAAGAGGGATATCTGTGACAGCGCTGCGTAAAAAGAGATGGTTGGAGAATATATTTGCATCCAGTGGTGAAATTCCGGTTGCCCTGTATCCGCTCAGCGCTATTCCAACAGTCGCAGCTTTGCTGTAAGCCTTTTGAATAATTTAAGCAATTTGGTAGATCGATACGGTCCGTCCCGGGTGTGATTTTAACCACGTCGTAACTTCTTGGTCAAACTATGTATTCAATGGACCAAAAAATGCCACATCCAATGGCTGCATGCGATGGGTGCAGTGAGCGGGAAGACATATCATTATGACATCATTATTTTTTGCAAATTCCAGGGCCTCCAAGTTCTTATGACTTGAGTGCCCATCTAGAATGAGGATCGCTTTGTTATCTTTGGTCGGTCTTACATACTGAACAAAGTGTTTCATCCATTTTAGAAACAGCTCTCCAGTCATATATGCTGATTCGTTATACAAATTGAGGGTACCTGGTGGAGCTCCGTCGTACAGATCTGGGTTGAACTTTTTTCTTGGGAAGATCAAAGCCGGCGGAACAAACGATCCAGCACTACTGACGCAGGCAACAGCCGTACTGGGCACACCTCTTTCTGCGCTGGTAACTGCACCGACCTGCTTCTTGCCTTTTGCGGCAATGCCCTTTTGTGTTTTCTGTACCGTGGTAAGAGCAGTCTCGTCCATGTTGAAAATCATAGTAGGCTGGATGTTTTCCTTCTGTATATCTTCCAATTTTTTGAAAAAAATTGTACTTGCTGTTTATTAAAAGCTTGGGCCCTAGCTGCTAAAGTTGCTTCCGGGAGTCTGAGGGAGATGTTTTTATACCTCGAAAGAAAGCTGCACACCCACGCTGTGCTGGCTATTTTCTTTGCACGACTAAATTGGTGAGGTTATCCGCTGCGCTCAGCAATTTGGTACCTACGCCAAAACTCATAATTCTTTGGTCGTCAAAACAAACAGTCGAGCTTCCAAATTCAAAATGTGCGCTACCAATTTATTCTCTGTGTCCTCGTCCAGTGATTTCTTGAAGCTGCCGAAGCATTTGGTCACACCGCGAGCATGTTGATTTTTATCTTGAGCACGTCTTCCTAGAGTTGCCTGAGGAACAATGTAGACAACTGAAGCCTTCAGCCATCCTGATTTTTGCTCTCGTACTGCTTGTATAGCGCGCTTCATGTCTTCCGACGACCATGATTGTCGATGGAGTTTTTTTCTTGTAATTCGAAACCATTTGAAAAGAACAAAACAAGTGTTTTAAAAAAAATTAAGAATATATCAACCTTCATATAGGGCATAACGACATACTGCTATGTCATTTTGCCCTAGAGAACTTGGCTTGGAAATGTTCACATTTTAGGTTAGAAACTCACGTTGTTGTTCAAAATAAGGGTCGAAGCATAAAGCCTATACTTTAGTGAGCGTATGTAGGTATAAAGGAGCACACAATTACAAAAATTACCTAATAAAAGTATGTGACAAATGTTTACTTACATTGATCTTTACGAGAGCATTTCTGAAATGTTTTCGTGTCGTCGAATCCGAATGACATTTGACAGCTTTGACGTTTCCGGTGTTAGGTTATCACTGGGCCCGACAGTGTGGCCACTCAAAAACTCAAATTTAGCCAGATTTGACTTAGAAAACCGCAATGTGTCGTTATGCCCGCTATGTCAATATGCCTAACCCTCCCCTACCTACTAAAAATGTCTGAGAACACCGATAAAACAATAACATTAACCGAATTCTTGATCACAATATCCGATGCATTTTACATGTATTGGTGTATAGCCGGTACGTACATTGTGATTTCGATAACAATAGCCGGATGATAACATTAACCGTGGTTACAATATGCGGCGTCTACTATACTTCCTTGCTTCCTGTATATCCAAGTTTTCCTAGAAGGAGGTTACTTGTTCTTTTCTTTGACAGAAACGTTAAATCGCTCGACCTTTACTTAGCCAACAAACATTGTTGTGTTGCGGTAAGTCAGAATACGCCGAAACACATTCAGATAAAAACTCCTTGAACTGTCTGTGCTGAAGAGCAGAACGAGACCTCATAAAATTGATCAACTTCACCAAGCTGTCCACTACTTCTTTCAGAGTAGCACAAAGTTTTCCACAAAGGGTTGTTTAATGAATTATGCACTGATAAGATAGTAGCCGAGCATTCTTATCCCTGATGATTCTGTTTACTAATCCCTTTTCTTTGCCCATCATCGCTGGGGCCCCATCAGTTAAAAGGGACACCATTTTATCATAACTAATGTTTGATTTTGTCATGAAATCATCAAAGTCTTGAACAAATCTGCGAGTCTTTCCTTTAAACGGCAATATTGCTAGCAATTCATCCCTAAATATTTTACTTTCAATGTTAAAAAATTGCACGAAAATAGACATTTGTTCATCATCAACAATATCACACGGTCTAGGACAAGCGGGCGCAGCAAACTCGGCGCAGCCATCTCGGCGCAGCCATCTCGGCGCGAGTCAACTTGGCGCAGGGACAACTGGGCGCAGGAACAACTTGGCGCGGGCCAAATCGGCGCGAGCCAACTGGGCGCGAAACCTAAGCATACCGGGTCCGGCAATTCTGCGGGGCTGGAAAATATTTCATGAACTACGAGAGTTGCATAAAATTTGCCCATATAAAAGATGAAGGTACGAAGATTTTGCATATTGCTAAAACAGTTTTGGTTATACAAAGTGGCTAAGAAATTTATAGCAGCTAGTAAGTTTTTTTTTTGCGAAATTACCTGTACTTGGGTGGCTTAAAGGTGTTGCGCCAAAATGCTAATTATTTTAATATAAATGTGTATGGGTCTTACGTCACCTCTTTTGGAGATATTAACGATTGTATGCAAAAATGCTGAATTTTGGGCGGCTGCAGTAAGATAAAACAATTGAATGAACGAAGACGTTGCCAAAAATAATTTTTCTGAATTACCTTTTTTAGTGTAAAATAGTATCTCTTGAGTATTAATGCTTTGCAGCGCGCTCAACATTGTCAAATTTAATAATTTTGAATTGTCTTCACAATGGCACACTATTTTTATATTTATGAGATTTCATTTGATAGCCTTCGTCATAGATCTAAATTCAACCGTTTTTCAGAATTAGATTGAACATGAACAAACAATTTAAGCTTTTTATGATGTTGTCTTTAAAGGGACAATAAACAAACAAACATTGACAGATACAAATTTAAACAACAAAACATCAGG
Source organism: Agriotes lineatus (assembly GCA_940337035.1). Taxonomy (NCBI): domain Eukaryota; kingdom Metazoa; phylum Arthropoda; class Insecta; order Coleoptera; family Elateridae; genus Agriotes; species Agriotes lineatus. The sequence goes on along the minus strand of CALNHX010005918.1, from coordinate 76,796 downwards.
TTTGGAAATTGAAAACTCGGCCACTGCTGACAAGAGAAGTAACAAACACGAAAAATCGAATAATGCAGGAGAAAATTCAATCTAAAATCGGTTGAACTTAGGGGTATGAAATGCAATATTAGAAGAAAGCTCATTAAATGTTTTAAAAAATCGAAACGATTAATTTTGCAAATGTTAAGGACTCTGTACAGTTTTAATGCCCAGATATTATGAGGAGAAATGTTTTAATATTTAACGAAATTACTTATAGGATTTTCATGTATTCGTTCTTGTCTTTTGATCTGCTATCTTTTGGTATTTATTCCTGAATTTCTCGTTTGTTTCGTGTTTACTATTTCTTTTATTAACAATGACTGGATATTTATTATCTAAGCCGTGAGTGATACGAGTATTCGAAGAGTTCAGTTGTTTAAATTTAACATTTGACGGTGTTTGCTTGTTTTTCCTCTCTATAAAGCATGTGAACGGACTTAAATGTTTTTTATGTTACAAGTCGAATATTTGAAGAAAGGCGAAATTTAATGGTATGAATATAAGATACCAGAAGTAAGTTCATTAAAGAGGAATTTTCTAATCTAAACGATCCGAATTTATTAAATCTGCAAATTTTAAGCGCCTTGTATAGTAGCCAGAATTTTTCACTCGAAGTTATTCAAAAATAACGAACACAAAAAAACATTGTGTGATCTGCTGAATTCTTTTGAAATAACGCTTAGTATAATTGAACCTTCACGTGTGCAAGTGAACACAGATGGTAAAATTTCGAAAACTGCAATTGACTACATGGCAACCAATATAAACAAAACAAAAACAAGTGCTTATGTGATAGACCCATGTATTGCGGACCATTTCGCTCAGATTATTTGCTTAAAAGATGTTGCTACTGATGTTACCAAGGCCAATACAGTAAAAATATGCTACAAAAGGAACTTTTCTGCATCAAATCTGGACGAGTTTATGAGTCTATTACAAAACAGTAACTGGCATGATGTATATGGTGCTGAGTGTTCAAACTCTGCATTTGACAGTTTTATTGATAAGTTTAAGTATTGTTTGGACGTTTCATGCCCTTTAATGCGCCGGACCGTTAGTAAACAGGGGTTAAACAATTCTAAAGATTGGGTAACACAAAATATAAGAAAACAAAGTATAGAACTAAAAGAACTATTTGTACTCGTTCGTAATTCTGAAAGTACTGACCTACATAATATCTATAAATCTAAAAAACACCAGTTGAAATATGACGTCAGACTGGCCAAAAGTAACTATTTTGATAATAGAATATCCAACGCGGCAAATACACCTAAAGAAATTTGGAATATTGTCAATACGAGGTTGGGGCGAGGTAAAACATCAAATGCTAAAATCAAACTAAACATTAACAATTCGCTGACCGACAATCCAGTTGAAGTTTCTGAGCATCTAGCTGAATTCTTCGCTTCAACTGCACGCATAAAACTGCAAAATCACTTCAGCAATAACGTATCTACTGCTTGTACTACTTGTAAATCGGTGCAATCAACTGCTTTTATCGCACCCGCGACGCCCAATGAAATAGGAACCATTATTAAATCCTTAAAAAATAAGAACTCTACAGGACTGGACGGCATTCCTACAAACGTTTTGAAAAGCTCTTGGAAATACATAATTGAACCATTAACCTATGTTATTAACATGTCTATTTCCAGCGGTAAATTTCCGGTATCACTAAAAAAAGCTTGCGTTATACCGGTCTATAAAAAAGGCGATCTACATGATCACGCTAACTATAGACCTATCGCACTGTTAAGCGTATTTTCAAAAATTATTGAAAAGCTGATGTTTGACCGATTATCAGCTTATCTAAACAAATATATGTTGCTGGCGAACAATCAGCACGGCTTTTGCTGTGGCCTGTCGATTGAGACTGCAAGTGTCGATCTTTTGCAGTTTATCTATGACAAACTGGATAATGATCACCATGTGATGTCTCTGTTTTTTGACCTCACTGCTGCATTCGATACTTTAAAACTACCATTCATAGCCAGTAAATTAACTAACATGGGCATTAGAGGAGTTACTCTTGATTGGATTATGTCCTATCTCACCAATAGATCACTGAGAGTAAAAATTGACCGTAACGTTTCGAGCGAGCATCTAACAGATCTTGGAGTTCCACAAGGCTCAGTGATAGGCCCCCTTATATTCATGCTGTTCGTCAACGACCTTCCCCTAACCATAACTAAGGCTAAACTTGTTATGTTTGCGGACGATACGTCTATAGCAATCTCAGCCCCAACGATTAATGAACTTCAGATTTCGGCAACGGCTGTGTGTAATGATTTTAAAAACTGGTGTGATAAAAACATGTTGATACTTAATATGGTGAAGTCAGAGTGCGTATACTTTTTCAAGAGGAAAAAACCAGAACCACTTCCGCTAAACATCGCTAGCAACAACAAAACCATCTGTTTAACTAACAAAGTGAAGTTCCTAGGTTCTATACTTGACGAAAACTTGAAATGGGACCACCAAGTCGACAATGTGTGCGCTAAAATGAGTAAAGCTTATTATGCTATGCGTCAATTAAAAAGTGTGCTAGACATTAAAGCTCTCCTAAATGTGTATTATGGCCTTGCTTACGCTCATATGTCTCTAAATATTGTAGTTTGGGGGCAAGCAACTAACGTCAATCGTGTTTTTATTTTACAAAAGAGATTGGTTAGATTAATCTTCAATATTAATCCTAGAGATACATGTAAAACGCATTTTGTAAAACAGAGGATGTTAACTGTGTACGGCATCTACGTCTACAACTTAATGAAAATGATGCGCCAAAATCTAATAAAATTTAAAAGAAATGCTGATATTCATAAACATCAAACCAGAGATGGTAGTTGTTTACGTATTGGGCGGTACCGTACGACCATGCATGAAAAGTCTCCCGTACATGCGGGTTAAATAATTTATAATAAACTACCAGATTCCATCAAGGAAGCTAGATCATACAGCCTATTTAAGTCCAGGCTAAAGAACTACCTCTCTGAAAAGGCTCTATATAGCCTAAAAGAATTGGATTAATGTAATGTGTCTACTTAAACTGTTTATACCATCTTAATTGTAATTGTGTATAATACCACTTGCGTCATCAACTGTATGTTATTTGTTATTTATTTATTTATTTTTTATATACTTATGTGTCACTATGTAATGATGCACCGTATTGACTTCTCACATCTGTGTATTTTAGCAGCTACGTGAATAAATTTATCTTATCTTATCTTATCTTATCAGGAAAATAGTTATTTTTGCATTTAGAATGCGAAATGCTACTATTGCTTTCAAAAATGAGAGATTTTATGGAGAACCGAAGGTAAATTTCATGTAACCCTCATATCTCCCACCAACGCATCGTTGCCGGTCCATGTGTGTATAAATATACATAATTAGATGAGTTACTACAGAACGCTTTAAATACATAATAAATTGACTAGGCAAGGATGTAGTATTTCCCCACTATTATTTAATTTATACGTGGAAGTGTCATTGCGAAATTGGAAAAGACACTGCGAAGGAATGGGCATTCCTATAAACGACAAACATCTCTTTACCCTTAATTTCGCAGATGACCAGGTAGTCTTAGCCCAAGACGCTTATGACCTAGAGTTTATGATCAGAAGATTATACACCGAATATGAAAAATGGGGTCTCCAAGTCAGTATTCAAAAAACCGAATATCTGGTTGTAAATTCTGATATAAAGTTTGACATCACTATTAGTAATGACGTCACTGTTACACAAGTGGAAAGTTTTAAATATTTAGGTGCCATAATTGACAAAAATGGTCTAGGAAGGGAAGAAATAAAGCACAGAATACACCAGAGCAGGAGAGTAGTGGGCTGTTTAAACTCTTTGTGGTGGAACAAAAACATATCTCTGAAAAACAAAAAAAGAGTAGGACAAGTAATGGTCGAGTCGATTTTATGCTACGGCTGCGAGGTATGGACTATAAATGCAGAAACTAAAAGAAAGCTCCACGCAGTCGAAATGGATTATTTAAGAAGAAGTACCAGAACATCAAGACGAGAACATGTCCCAAACGAGACCATTAGACATCTTATGAAAGCAAATGAAACGGTAACGGACAGAATCGAACGAAGAGGAGTAAAATGGTTCGGCCATTTAATGAGAATGCCACACGATAGGTGGCCTAAAAGCGTTTTTCAGTGGAGACCGCCAGGAAGGAATAAGCGAGGTAGACCACGTAGGTCCTGGAATGAGGGGATAAGGCGCGCAATGGCAGAAAGAAATTTGGATGAAGAGCAAGCACTAAATCGAGAGGTGTGGCGAAGAAGAACGGGAATGCGGCAATTAGCTGTACTGTAGTGTGTAGCAATACAAGATACATTAAACGTTATTGTAATATACATTACAGACCCGAAATATATATACAGGGTGCCCGTTTTTGGAGCTCCACCATGGGGATCTCGGTAACCATAAGAGATACGAGGTCGGTTAAATTGGGGCAAAGTTGCGCAATTTGGAGCTCAATAATATGCCGGTTTAAAATTTCAAAAATTCCGATTACCTCCGGAGATATCCGAAAAAAACCGGAATTTTGGAAATACGTTTTTATTTTTTCCTCGGCTTATTTGGTGACCTAATTCAAAATGAGTGACACTTCGTCGTTGCAACTTTTCCTCCTCTACAACCTGCCGATGTCATATTTGAAATCAGACGTTTCGATTTTCGACAATCATCATCAACTTTGGTTTTTCTTATGGGCACTATCTTGGATTTTCACATTTTTGAATTCAGCTTTGTTTTCTGATTACGGTGATGTATCACATGTTAAGGTTCAGTGTTGCAGTTTGGGTGAAATATCAAAAATTCTGTTTTGCAAAGACTGCCTTGGATATAACATCCATACTTTTGTTTAACAAAGGCATTGTTGACAGTTCGATTTAAGTTGGCTTAACGTCACCTACAGTTACAAAATTAGTATAAATTTATTAACAAAATGCCCTTTTCAAATGAAGAAAAACGAGATATGCTAGAAATTTATTACGCTTCGCATCGAAATGCGCAAGTTACTTCGGAAAGATATTTACAGCGGTATCCAGAAAGACAACAACCAGCTCAAAATTATTTGTTATTCCTTCATAGAAATTTAGCCGAGTTTGGTGCATTTTCTAAGCCTCGAAGACGTGTTCATAGACCAAATGCGAATGAAGTGGAAATTTTACAGGCGGTGAGTAAATTGTTAAAACTTTCTCAAAAATAATAAACGGCAATGAATTGAATTCTTCATTAGATTCAAGATAATCCTTCAACTTCAACAAGGGCTATAGCAGACGAAATTAACGTATCACATCAAGCAGTGTGGAGAGTCTTGAAAAAACATAAATATCGCCCGTTTAAAATTCATATCACCCAAGTCTTGCATCCAGGAGATACTGAACGGAGGGCAGCGTTTTGTAGGAATATCATGGCACGGTTGGAACAAAATCCCCATTTTCTTTCCAACGTGATATTCACGGACGAGTGCAAATTTACCAACTCAGGCATGTTCAATCGTCACAATGAACATGTCTGGTCCACTGAAAATCCACACGAACACCAAGGACGTCGACCACAAGCACGTTTCGGGCTAAATGTATGGGTTGGTTTATTTGGCGGTACGATCATTGGCCCATACATTTACGAAGACAATTTGACCGCAGATGGGTATTTGCACTTTTTAAGGACCTACCTTACGGATTACATCGATGACAACATTTGCCTCAACCGCTTGAATAACCTTTGGTTCCAGCAAGATGGTGCTCCGCCACATAATGCTAGGAGAGTGGCTGATTATTTGTCTGAAATATTTCCGGGTAGAGTCATTTCAAACAGTGGAGACATACGTTGGCCGGCACGTTCACCAGATCTTTCCCCATTAGACTACTATTTATGGGGAACTATGAAAGATCTCATTTATAAATCTGTACCCGCCGATATTAATGAGCTGCGAAGGAAGATCATCACAACTTTAAGGACCAAAATAAGAAGAAGGGACGTTTTAAGATCAATGCAGAATTTAAGAAGACGCATAGAGCTGTGCTTGGAAGTGGAGGGTGAACCCTTCGAGCACCTCTTATAATTTTCTTTATTTACTTGTTTCTCAAAATTTAGTTTTATCCTATGTTGTAAATTTAAAACATAATTTTCTCCTTTTTTATATCCTACTGTCAAATAAATAAATTTCTAGCATATCTCGTTTTTCTTCAGTTGAAAAGAGCATTTTGTTAATAAATTTATACTAATTTTGTAACTGTAGGTGACGTTAAGCCAACTTAAATCGAACTGTCAACAATGCCTTTGTTAAACAAAAGTATGGATGTTATATCCAAGGCAGTCTTTGCAAAACAGAATTTTTGATATTTCACCCAAACTGCAACACTGAACCTTAACATGTGATACATCACCGTAATCAGAAAACAAAGCTGAATTCAAAAATGTGAAAATCCAAGATAGTGCCCATAAGAAAAACCAAAGTTGATGATGATTGTCGAAAATCGAAATGTCTGATTTCAAATATGACATCGGCAGGTTGTAGAGGAGGAAAAGTTGCAATGACGAAGTGTCACTCATTTTGAATTAGGTCACCAAATAAGCCGAGGAAAAAATAAAAACGTATTTCCAAAATTCCGGTTTTTTTCGGATATCTCCGGAGGTAATCGGAATTTTTGAAATTTTAAACCGGCATATTATTGAGCTCCAAATTGCGCAACTTTGCCCCAATTTAACCGACCTCGTATCTCTTATGGTTACCGAGATCTCCATGGTGGAGCTCCAAAAACGGGCACCCTGTATATATATAAATTGACTATTCTAATGTACGTCAACTCAAAATGTAGTTAAAAAGCGGCTGATTTAAAATACCAGTCTTGTCATTTTAAATATAGTTGGTTTTTTATTTATTATTTTGTTAATTATTTTTAATTTTTTTTTGTTTTATGGCGTGTCTTAATATTTTCATAATAACAATAATAATAGTAAAATTGTAAAATATGTACATGTTCACAAAAGTATTTTCAAATTAATGTGTGTCCTACAACTGTCGTTATCGACCGGCAGCGAAATTATAAACGTATGGTTCCTAATTTATTAATGCAACTATGTTTATACTTAAATGCAAAATTGACATTTGACTTTCAACTAACATATAGTTGCGTTCATAAATTAGGAACTATACGTTTTTAATATTAGTACCTTATTGATTACAACGGTTTTGGAACACAAGCTATTTACATAATATTTACACAGTAGTTACAAATTATTCACAAAATATAACAACAAATTATTTATAAAACATAATAACAAATTATTTACAAAATATAATAAAGTATTTACAAAATATGATACGAATACTACTCACAACCAAAATAAAATTGCTACTGGTTCATTTGATAGTTGTGAGCAATACCTCGCAAATATTCTACCACATCCCTGTTTTCATAACCTCTAACGATTGTTAAAATGCGTGCATCGGCATCCCTGTATTTTTTTAGTTTTTGAGGTGGAGCATGACCTGCAACGAGCTGTTCGTAACATAGGTCACGATTAGCCTGGACTTTGCATAGACCGTCCATTGATTTCCATATTGTAGGGTGATCTACACCAAGCTCCAACTGTAAATGTCGATGAGCCGCTTCGGCGTGATTGTTGGTGCGGTCTTGTAAATCCAAAACTCGATTAGGGTAGAGTCACCATTTGTGGCCACTTTAAGCAATTTTGCGGTTAAAGAAATTGTGAAAATGCATTAAACTAGCTATAGGCTGCTTTAATGTATTTATGTCTTGAACGAGTTCCTTGTATTTTTCGGTTATACTATAATTTTCAAGCTGAACTTTATTCATATGGATCTTTTTTTTAACCTTTTCTTACGTTTTAGTTTAAAAAGGCGCTTTTTCATACGGATCTTTCGTTTTTTAAATATTCTCTTACGTTACCAATAGTCGTGCGAACATAACAACAAAGAAGATTGAAATTATAATGCAGAACTAAGAGTAAACGAGAGCCGACTCCGGCATCTAACAAACTATTTACATGTATCTATGCTTACAGAATGTCAGCCGAAAAAGTGAGTTTTAGCGTGAAAAGGTCCTCATCCGTTTCAAAAATCAATCTCGAAGAAGCAAGAGGTCACAAAAAAGTGACAACGGCACGCGGTGTTCCCAAGCGGTCACCCATCCAAGTACTGACCGCGCCCGACATTGCTTAACTTCGGTGATCGGACGAGAACAAATTCAAATTCAAAGGTATTTATTTACAATTAATATATACAGAATTAACAAATACATGAATGTACAATATACAAAAATTTCGTATACTTCATTTTATGTTTTATTAATTATTTTACATGTCATTTATTGTTGTAAAGTTTCCTGCCCTTTATTTTTTGGGCTTACACTTTGATTAGTTGATTTGGGCTCCTGGCCTTAAATGCAGCTTTATTTAGCTGCGTATAGTGATTTTGGTCGCTTTCGGTATGCTTAGGTGGTTGTTTTGTCGTTGATCTTTACAGGAAAAATTATAAGTTAAAAAACCTGTTCCAGAATGTCGCCAGTGGGAGTCTGTCGTGTTAGTGGTTGTTTTGTTGTCATGGTAGGACGTTATCTTCGTTCCTGGTAGATTGGTAGGTTCTGGTATGGTAGTTTGTGTTTGAGTATGGTAGCGTTATGTTGTCTCGTTTCTGTCATCCGTTTGGTCAGAGGGTTGTGGCTGTGTTGTGTTTTGTAGAATTTTTGGGAAATTTCTGTTACGTAGTGCCTGATCGTCTCTATTTGGGCCCTATCGTGTAGTTCCGTTATTCGCGTGTATCTGTCTGCGTTTGTGACTAACCTGAGACATTTATTTTGTAGCCTCTGCAGAGGTATTAAGGCAGTTTTACTCACGCTGCACCATACTGGTGCCGCGTACGTCATGATTGGTCTTAAAATGGTTGTGTATAAGAGTCTCTTGTTTTTATTGTTAAGTTTGCTGTTTTTAGCTAACAGGGCATAGATGTTTTTGACAGTCGCGTGCGTCTTTTTTATTGTTTCAGTTACATGTTTTCTGTAGTCTAATCTGCTGTCTAGATGAACCCCTAGGTATTTAACGCTGATCGCGGGTGTTACCTTGTGTCCATTTACCTCAAGTTTTTTAAATATTTTCTTGTTTGTGTTTTCTACTGAATACGATTTGCTCAGTTTTTTCTGAGTTTATTTTTATTTTCCATTTGTTGTAGTATTTTTGTGCTAAATTTAGGTGAATTTGGAGTTGCGTTGAGGCCACTTGGGCATTGAAAGAGTGGGCATAGATAGCCGTGTCGTCCGCAAAGAGGGCAGTGCTGGTTTTAGGAAACATCGGTAGATCATTTATGTACAGGGTGAACAGTTTTGGACCCAGGATTGAGCCTTGGGGTACGCCTGCCCTTATTTTCATTAATTTAGATCGAGAATTATTAACGGCTACTCTGAATTGCCTGTTTGACAAGTAGCTGTCTAGCAGTTTCACAAGATGCGGGGGAAGGCCCATTTTTAGCAGTTTGAAAACTAGTCCTTCTAGCCATACCTTGTCGAAGGCTTTTTCGATGTCTAGAAGGACCATCGCAGTTACTTTGTCTTTTTTGAAGTTTTTTGTGACATCGTTTACAATTCTGGCTACTTGTTGTACCGTGTTATGCTTTTCCCTGAATCCAAACTGTTCATTTATTGTCAGTTTTAATTTTTTATCATAATCCTTCAGTCTTAGGAATATGATTTTTTCTGTCAGTTTTGCTAACGTTGAGAGTAGGCTTATCGGTCGATAGCTCGTCGGCATCGAGGGTGTAAATTTTTCGTAATTAATTATTTTGGCGATATGTGCAATTTCACCATTTGTGGCCATTTTGTTCCTAAATTGGCCCTTTTTAACACCATTTGTAGCCATCAAGTTCCTAATTTTGCCATAGTAGGTACCATTTCTGGCCATTGAGTTTTTAGCAGATTTAATCAAGCAAGATGACCAGTAACAGGTACAATTGAATCAAAACAAAATAGGTTCAATATTATGTGGGTACTTTAAAGTTCACTTTAATTACCCCTTGTAGGAAAAAATAATTATAACGCTGACATTAGAGTAGGTAAATCAATTAAAAATACGTAATATAATTAGGTAAGTACACTCTCAGAGCAATAATTATATTCACTGAAAATAAAAAAAAGCAAAATTTACAAAACGATTCTATTTATTACAAAATATTTTGACATCACAAATAATCCGTGTATTTGTCCATTTCTTTCACAGCGTAAACTCCTCGAGAATTTTTTTTTTCATAGGTGAAGCAATGGTTTCCACTATTTCGATTTTGTCATACCAAATTTCATCTCTTTGGTTAGGCCATTTCCAGTCACTCCCACTTTTTTCCATTGTACTAACCAATGCAGAATTAGACTTTTCTTCGGTAATTTTTCCTGGATAGTAACAGCCTTCATACTGAACAACAACGTATTTGTTAGTAGTAGCTATTCTTAGCACCTGTTTCTCCTCTGAACATTCCATAACTGCGCTGTTATTCTCGGAGCCATTTACATCTGTACATCCATTTGTTTCTTCTCTTTTATAGACAAGTAGATCCTTTTCGTTACTTTGTTCTTGCTCGTGATATTCTTGGGAAACCATGTCGGAATCTTCAATTGTGTGATTTTCGTTTGTCTGGCATTTTTTCTCAGCTGGTGTACTTTTCTTTCTCATTTTCTTGAGATTTTTATTTGTCTCTAACTCTTTCTTCTTGTTTAGCTTCTTTTGTTGTCTTTCCAACTTTTCTTCATTTTCCTTATCTTTTGCATATTTTTGGACGTTGCTATTTCAATCCACTTTGACGAATTTATAACACTTGGTAAATGCTCTCGATTTTTCTTATTCTTTACATCTGTTGAACACGTAGGATAAAATATTATCTCACTCAATATATCCACTAATTTCCGTTTCGGTGCTACATTACTGGAAACGATATTCGCAGGCGATGCAGGTATCATCATTGGTTGCTGATTGATTATTCGGTGAACTATCCGTAGCAACCTTGGACGCATAATTTGGATCATTATAATTAACATCTACCTCACGTTGTATTTCGATTTCAGGAGCATTTCTTGGGAGTGAATTATCTGAAGTAGGTGCACATTCAATCCTTAACGATCCAGCTTCAGATTCTTTATAACGACTACACTTTGGAGTTTCCGGGGGAGTGTCTTGTTTCAGTGAACTGGTACCTACTATTATTCTGATTGCTAATGGTTTCAGGTAGTGGAGATGGCAATTCTGTGTGAATATCGTGAGATTCTCCAACAACATCCGAAAAATTTGTTAATTTATCCACGTTTACTGTACTTTCAACAATGTCGAATTCTGGAAATTCAAATTCAATAGATTCATTATCTACAGGGATTTCTCCTGTTTTTACGGTCATGTTGTTAACTGATTCGGCAAGAGCTTCAATCACTTCGAAGTAGTAATCATCAACGTGGGTTTCGTTCATATCTTCATTGATTACAGAATGTAAATTTGCATTTGTGGTACCGTAGTCCCGTTTGAATTCAATCCAAATATCAAATAAGGATTTCGTTGCTTCCGTGAATCGTGAATTTTTGAAATAAGTTAACGTTTTGGAATCCAATTTTGATTCCAAATATTCTAAGTGGTTAAGTGATTCTCTATTTGTATTATATAGGTGTTCATTGTTTTGCTGATATTGTTGTGGTCGTTCTGTTTTCATTGTATACTTCGAATAATCCACATTATCTGGAGAAAAGGGATATAATCCGCATTTCCGAAAACCATTTACGATTGCCATCTTGAAATCGACAGTATCAATTAAATTTTTTAGAATATTTGGAATATCAAACTTTTTTATGTCGCGCCCATGTTCAATTTTAAACATTCTGACAGCTGACTTCCACTTTGCCTTTAACGGAAAAAAGAAACCCACATCTAAAGGTTGTAGTATGTGTGTCGTGTTCGGATACAAACATACTAATATGATTCCGTTTTCCAGACACAGTTTGCTTAATGGCAGACTCAGATGAGATGAGTGTCCATCTAAAAAGACAATTACAGGAAGCGTGGCCTTAATTTCTTTGAGAAAGGGTATGAATACGTTTGCAAAATATTCGAAAAAACAAGCCGAATTCATCCATCCTTTAGCAGATCTTCCGATGCCCCAGTTTGGTGGAGCAGATTTTGCAATTTTTTCCGGTAACCTGTCATATTTATACACAGTTAACGGGTTCGCAAATTGACCGATAGCGTTAACTGCAAATAATGTCGTGATGTTTTCTTTATCCGAGTTGGAGGACGTGTCGTACACTGGTAGTCCCTTTTTGGCTAAAACGAGACTGCCCTTGGGACACAAATAAATCGACGTTTCATCCATGTTCCAAACACGGGCTGGATCATCTAAAATAGCCATATTTTCTTCTGTTAACAACTCTACAGTTTCCTTGAACCATCCTCTTATATGCTTCTCAGTTATCAGCGATCGTGCCCGATTTATATACTCTGACTGTTTTTGAGATATTTCATGATGGCGTGTCATAAATAAAGTAAACCACTTGCGTCCAGGAGTATTTTCAGTAGAAATGTAACAAGTGCTTGAAATATTTCCATAGGGAAATTTTTTAAGCACGCGTTATATTTTGATAGAAAATATCACGAATGAAAAAACACAGTAAAGAAAACATTTTTATTAAAAAAATTACGAAACTAATATCTAAGTACTAATAGTTTACGGTTTTTTGTGATGACAGTGACATAAGTGGAAATTTTCCGGTAAATTTCCGATTATCAATTTTCGCCGTTACCATGGCAAATTTCTAACTAAATTTGCATAAGGGATATTGTCAGTGAAATGTTTTAACAGAATAAATCAGCCCCTCCTTTCCTATGGGAAAACCCATTTTAGAAATATTTTTAATCCATTCTACCAATTTTTCTTCTACGTCCCTGCCTAAAACTGGACTTCTTCCTACCCTTCCAGTAGTATCAGGAACCTGTCCACTTAATTTATTTCTAATTGTAGATCGGGGAACTCCATACAATTTACAGGCGGTTGCCACTTTCATACCATTGGTTCTAACTGCAGTCAAAGCATTTGCAATTTGCGAAGGTTCGTATTGAAATAATTGCCTCTTTTGATTGGATTTTCTTTTCTTTACACCTTTCCGTGTTGGCGCCATTGTCTGAAAAATATATTACACGTGGTACCCAGGTACTAAATAAAAATATGAAATTACACTTATGATGTGTATTTGATAACATGACCAGAAATGGAACATATATGCTTTCATTAGTAGCCACAGTGGCCAGAAATGGAACATATTGTTCCCATTAGTGACCACTTGGTGGCGAGAAATAGGAAAATGAGGTTAATTTTGGTTCCATTTCTGGCCACCGAATTTAAAAAGCAATCTTGGAAGAATAACATTGATTTAAGTAAAGAAATATGATCCACAACCATTATAATGAATAGAAAATCGTATATAGAAATGTTATTAAGCGTTGTATAGTAATTAAACCTTAATCAGTCCTACCTTGTTCCTTAAGAAAATTACTAAGCACAGTATAACTTGCAATTTAGCGGGAATTAAAGCAACTGTCATTTTAAGTGTGTAAGAGAGAAAGGTATATAAAATGATGAAATGTTTGGGGGGGGGGGGTATTTAAATGCACCAATCAGGAACAATCCTTGTTTTCTAAATTGCGCAAACTTTATTAAATACGTATTTATAAGTAAAGTGGCCAGAAATGGTGTAATGGTCAGAAATGGTGTCTCTACCCTATACATGTTCGCCATCTCATGTGGGAACATAGGTTGCGCCGTTCATTTCCCTTTCAACGACCGATATAATTGTCTTCAAACCAATCTAATATTGGTTACAAATCGTCAGGCAAGTTATCAGCCAACGCATTTAATGCGTTCTGCATATCTTGCATTGGAACAAAGGCCAAAGCTATGGTTGTTTTTGCAGATAATGCAAATTCGGCCTCGTTATTGTAGCGGTTAATTAAATCCGCTTCGCAGAGATGTTTTTTCATGTTTTTCGCTAAGTGGAAAAACATCCTCGAATATCTGCTTCTGGAAAATGATTCTGCATGCTTTTAAAAGCAGCCAATTTAAAGTCGCATGAAATTGATTTTTGATTCAGTGTTGGCGCTAATGCTTTCCTAAAGGAACAAATGATGCATGGAATGCTATGATACGTGGAATAAAAATTATTTCCTTGAATGTATCGCACCTTGGTAACATGATAACCTAAAGCATAAAATAAATATATGTATAAGACTACTTAAAAAGTGCATACAGTGAAAATTCATGAACTGCGAACACGAGTAGATCAAGGCGAATTTACGATTGCCTAAAAAGACGCCAAGACCGATGGACAGTCGATCTAAGGTACTCTGATATTAATCCACGGGTCGTCTGTGTTGATTGTTAAAGGCTTTGGCACACAGGACGCGGTCTTTCGCGGCGGGCAGCGATCGCGCGATCTTCTCGGCGGTCGGCGATATGGCTACGTCACATACGGAGCGATATCTGTGTTGTGATAGTCTTCTGCAGAGCAGGTTCGCAGTAGTATTTTGCTGACTATTCAATTCACCTGTCATCTGTCAAAAAGTAACCAATGAAAATCCAGAATTCTGACGTTTCTTGACCAATCAAAAAAATATCAGTGGATATATCTTCCTAGAAGGTATTCAAGTGACTATTTTTAACAAATGCTATTTTGATTAGAAAAAGTCAATATTAGTGTTCTGTTACTATAGAAATTGCGTAGTTTGTTGCTAGATTTACTGAAAACTAATTTGAAAAAGTAGTTTGGTTCATTAAATAGTCCCTCGAATACCATTCTTAGTCAAAGTTAAGTAGATTATTTTTGCGGTGGTATCACTACTCATGTCCATTGCGCTTGGGATTAGGACTCGTGCTAGCGGGCGTGACATTGACCGCGCGCGGATGTGCACAAAACCGCTGTGATAGTGAATTTATCCTGTGGCCTTCTTGCAACGCAAGTACTATTAAATTTATTTTGAACTTTTGAAATTCTATTTTAAAACTATACATTAAAACAATCCTAAACCTCGAGGCCGCTCGGAGGGCCCGAGAAATCAAAAATGTCAACGAATAAACGAGACAACAGTGAACTAACACCACCAATTAGTGAGCCTAATAAAAAATATCTATTCAATCCAGCTACTCTAATAACAGCAAATAAATATTATATACCGGACAGCAAAGACAAAAGCGAGGAACTGACCACGGATGACACAATGGAGGATGCCAGCCAGACAGCAACGCAAACACAGAATAAACAACCAAATATTCCACCAATTTATATACACGATGCTACAAATTATCAGGAAGTGATTAAAGACCTGCAGGCGACGATAACCGGCAAATTTACAACAGTGTGTAGAGGTACAACTCTTCGCATTAATCTCACCACCAGCGACGATTTCAGAAAACTCACAAAATTTTATAATGATAACCATATTAAATATCACACATTTAGAGATCCAACAGCTAACCTACTATCAGTTATCATGCGAAATATACCAATATCAATAACTGATGAAGAAATTAAAAAGGAACTAATTAATGCAGGTTTTGAAATTAAAAAAGTAGCAAGGCTTTACAATAAAAAACGTTTTCCAATACCAATTTGTGCAGTAGACCTAGTAAAAGACAAAAATGTTATGAAAATATTTAGTATAACCAAATTTGAACACTGCATTATAACAGTAGAACCGAGAAAAAAAACCACCGACATCCCTCAGTGCAAACGTTGCCAAAGACTCGGTCACACTAAGAATTATTTGTCAACTCGAGCCTCGATGCGTTAAATGCACCGGTAATCATTGGCACTCAGACTGCCCTAAAAAACCTGAACAAAAACCCCAATGCGTTAACTGCGGAGAAGAACACCCGGCAAATTACAAAGGTTGCTCATATTATACAAAAATCACAAATACGGTAAAACAGCCTAGAACATATAATAGAACAACACCTAATACAACCTATGCTAAAGCAGCACAAATCAACATTCCTAGCACATCAAATCAGCCAGAATCAGATGATATTTTAACAACAATAGTTAAACTCATAGTAGAAGCAATCAAACCGCACCTTCATAAAATTATACCATATCTATTAACTATATACATTCCAACAATACTTCAACATGGACTTAAATAAGGCCCACACAATAAATAACCTAACATTGCAAATTGGAATGCAAACGGCATTAAAGCCCAAAGATCCTTATTCTTAAACTTCCTTTCTAGACATAATGTTGACTTGGCGTGTGTTTCCGAAACCCACCTCATTGAAAACGAAAACTTCAATTTACCTGGTTATATTGTGCACAGGCATGATAGAGCAGGTGCAATTGCTTCAGGAGGAGTTGCGATTATCATAAGAAAGAAAATTAAGCACGTAACTCTACCAAACAAAACCTTGACGAGCTTAGAAACGACTATGATTGAGCTTCACCTGAACAACGATGTTCAAATCAAAGTAATAGCTGGGTACAAACAACCAAATCGACGGCTAGCTGAACAGGACTTAATGAACATATTTGATGGTAATAAAAGTACCTTATTAATAGGCGATTTCAATTGTAAAAACACAATATGGGGTTGTAGAACGAATAACCCTGATGGCTTAAAACTACACACGATCAGTACCTCACATGCAATACAAATATCAGCGCCAGTGGAACACACATACTACCCATATCAACCAGATCGCCAATCGGATATCCTAGATATAATTCTACATAAAAACTTCTCAAAACCGATTTACCAAAATGTATTAGTGGAGCTGGACTCTGATCACCTCCCGGTTATAATGTCTTTTGCAAACCAACCACTGGTCACCCCTCCAGTACCAAAACTTATTAACGGAATTATCGACTGGGAATTATTTCAAAATACACTGGAAGACAACATAAAAAATACCAAATCTAAGCAACACCGAAGAAATAGATATTACTATAGAAAAATTTACTAATAACGTAAAAGACACAATCCAACTAGCAACCCTTAAACGAAATAAACTAACACCCAAAGCAAATATGGCACCTCCAGCGGATATTTTAAATCTAATAAAATATAAAAATCAAACGAGGAGATCATGGCAAAATACCAGGGATCCACAACAACGAACTTTACTCAATAGACTTAATCGCCAAGTTAAGTGGGAATTAGATAACTACAGGATAAACAATTATCAAAAATACATACAACAACTAGAACATAAAGACAATTCCCTCTGGCAAGCCACCAAAAAAATTCTAAAACAACCCACTATTATTCCCCCCCTCATAACGAACAACACAACATATGTGACTGATCAGGACAAATGCGACGTAATAGCAAACCAATTAGAATGTAACTTTAACCCAAATATTCCAACTGATAGAAACCTAACTGAAGAGATAGAAAGGTATGTGTCAGAGAACTTAAAACAAACTCATGATCCAATAGAACCAACATCCCCCAATGAACTGGAATCGATTATAAAGCAACTCCAAACACGGAAATCTCCAGGACCAGACCAAATTCCAAATATAATTTTGAAAAAACTTCCACTGAAAGCAATTGTATTGCTAGTTGCTATATTCAATGCCTGTTTAAGAATGGGATATTTCCCAAATACGTGGAAACATGCCCACGTACTGCTTTTCATAAGCCCGGTAAAAACAAAGCAACCCTGAAAGTTACAGGCCTATCAGCCTTCTCTCCACAATATCCAAGCTTTTTGAAAAAATCATTAACCATCGCTTAAAAACCTTATTCATACAAAATAATACACTTCAGAGTTCCAATTCGGTTTTAAGGAAAAACATGGTACAGGACACCAATTACTACGACTAACAGAAACCATAGAAAAAGGCTTCCACTTCAAACAATACACAACTATCGTATTCCTCGATTTGCAGCAGGCATTCGATAAAGTATGGATAAATGGGATTATTTACAAACTGTTACAAGTCAACATTCCGCTCTATCTTATAAAGACTATATCCTCGTTTCTACAAAACAGAACCTTTTCAGTAAGAATCAATTCCACATACTCTAAAAATAAAAATATTAAAGCAGGTGTTCCCCAAGGGAGCATTTTAGGACCAACCTTGTTTAACTTATATACCTACGATATTCCAGAAACACCAAATTCAATAGTAATGATGTTTGCAGATGATACTGCAGTTATCACACAGCATAAGGATTTAAATACAGCAATTTCGGAACTGCAAGTAGCCGTGAATAATTTGACACAGTGGTACAGAAAATGGAGAGTTAAAATTAATCCAGTAAAATCTGAATGTAAGATATTCACACTGCGAAGGATAAATAATCCAATGCCACTAATAATTAATAACACAATCATTGAATGGAACCCAAGGGACTCAGCGATTAAATATTTAGGAATGTACTTGGATACCCAACTTAAATGGAGCATAACACATTAATAAAAAATTAAGCGAATGCCACGCTCGTTTGGCTTTATTATATCCCATATTAAATAGAAAATCTCCTCTAAAAGTGGAATGTGCACTCTTACTATACAAGTCTATCTTAAGACCGATACTTACATACTGCTGCCCAATATGGAGCAACACTAATAAAACAAACATCAATAAAGCTCAGACATTTCAAAATAAGGTACTACGCATAATACTAAACGCTCCGTGGTTTGTAAGAAATAACCAGATACACGAAGAAGTCGGAATTCCTAAAATTAATGAATACATTAAGACCACCACAACCAAATTCATTACTACCTTAAACCAGTGCCCAGAGCTGTATATTATAACTTAGGTCAAAGAAATATCCATGATAGATTAAAGAGACAACTACCACAGGATTTATGTGATCAGTAAACAGTGAACAGTGAGATAACAAACAATAGTGAAATAAACTAATAATAGTGACAAAAGAAGGTTCTGCCAAGATTATGTTGTTATGTGTTTCTTAACGATATTATAACTTAACCATGTATGGCAATGGTATGCCGATCTGGTAAAAATAATATAAAAAAAAAAGTCAAAGTTA
The DNA here is from genome assembly GCA_940337035.1 of Agriotes lineatus. Taxonomy (NCBI): domain Eukaryota; kingdom Metazoa; phylum Arthropoda; class Insecta; order Coleoptera; family Elateridae; genus Agriotes; species Agriotes lineatus. The sequence continues at coordinate 57,701 of CALNHX010005918.1, read as the reverse complement.
AGTAGATTATTTTTGCGGTGGTATCACTACTCATGTCCATTGCGCTTTGGATTAGGACTCGTGCTATCGCACTCGTCCTAATCGAACCAAAGCGCAATGGACATTCGTGACACCACCACAAAAATAGTCGACATAACTTTGAGTACTCATGGTATTATAAGTGATTATTTTGCCAGTAGGACATAATTTCAATAGATATTATTTATAATACTTTTTTGAGGTAGCTAATAATAAATAATAGGTAACTACCTAATAAAATAATTTTGTGAAATAATTAAATTGTTAAACCAGAAATAATATTGTGAAATAAAAACATATTAGTAACTTACTAGTAATTTTCAGCTCTTCTGCAATCACGATTCATGTTTCTGCCTTTTTCACCACATTTTTGTAGAACTGGTGTGAAGTGTCGTACAAATACCCGTACTTTCTCACTTTTTCTATCAACATTTCCGTTTCTTCTTCCATCTTGAAAAAACCTCTCAACGAACTGATGTTGATCGCCTGATCGCGCGATATTTTTGTGATTTTGTACAAACGTATCGCCTGCCGCCGCGGTCAAGACTGTTTCGCTGCGACAGATCGCCTCGTGTGTGACAGGATAATGCAATGTTGCTTCATACAAACATATCGTCGGATCGCGGCGGGCAGATATCGCTGCCCGCCGCGACAGACCGCGTTCTGTGTGCCAAAGCCTTTAAGGTTTAAGTAATTGTTCAACGCAGATGAGGCATTCACGCCTAGTGTAATTTTTGTTAATTGTTATATCACAGATAGAATGTATGAGGTACTGTGTTATTCTGTGATTAATTCAGGTGATAAATTCAGAGTTGAAAACAGGATTTTCAGAGATTAGCAGTAAAGTGAAAGAAGGTAGTTCACAAAGTAAAACGCATTCTGAAGAAATAAATCAGTTCTTCCGAACAAACTAACTCTTAGTAAAAAAAAGATGTAAAGAAAAATAAAACTATTTTTATTTCAAACAACAAAATTCAAGAAGTTTAAAATTTAGTCCAGTCTGTAGGGACAAAAACAGGCCTTTGCCCTTACAAAAAATGGAGTATGAACGGTTTTTATATATGTTGTTCAGGTCGGGATCCTGATGAAAAATCCAAGTTTTCGACCTTGGAGGGCGCCGCGTGAGCAGCCATCTTGGATTAAAGGTACTAAAATCGGGTGTTATCCAAATAGCTCCTCAACGGTTGGTCAAACGTCAAAAAAGTTCAATATAAAGTTAAAGGAGACAAGATTGTTGACATTTTTTTGTATATTAATTTTTGTTGCAAGTGTAATATGTAACGAGTTACAGCAGCTGAAAGTTGAACATTTCACCAAAATATCGTTAAACTTTATTTTTGTTGATGCATTTTGTAAGAACAACTTACACTATATTGTTTGTAATATTTTTTCTACATCAGAATAACGTTCTATAGAGAAATACAAAGTATGATCAAAAATTATTTTCATCCAGTATAGCTATAGAATAATTCTTAATATATAAACGCAACTATAAGTCACTTATATTCTCGCACATGCAGTCGTTGTTTTTGATGGATATCCGTTTGATGGCGACAAAAAAAAATACCAAGACTGCAGAAAGGCTTCTCCGATCGAAAAAGCAGATATCTGCGAATGTTATTTTGGATGAAACAACGCCGGTTATAGTTTCCCAAGAACGATTTCTAGCAAACGAAAAGAATAAAGTCCGTCTGATTTCGATGCTGTAAAAACATACGAACATTACTGTATTACAGTTAAGCAGGTTGAAGAAGATGGTGATGTGTTGATTGTCAACACGACGATTTCTTTGTGCTCAAAATTTGATGCTGTTTTCGCCATTGGAGAAGACGTCGATCTTCTAGTTCTGCTGACGGTATTAGCAACATCTACCTTCGCAAACCTATGAGAGCAAAATTGTCGAAAGAGTGTATGCTGCAAATAGTTTCAAATATGAAAAAGCAGCTGAGAACATTTTGTTTCTCCATGCGTTTAGTGGCTGCGACACGTCGTCCGTCTACAACCAAGTAAAAAGTTTGTATTCGCTTGTCCAGAAAAGCACAAGACTCAATGACATTATAGGCATATTCAAACATCACGATGCCAAACCAGATGATATCGCAGATGCTGAAGCACGCTTTCTCGTTGCTTTGGTGGCTACATGGAAGAAAATACCTTCGAAGAAGTCCGTTACCAACAAAATCAAGTGCAAGAAACACATTTAATTTTGCTTCTTTGCCACCAACGAAGGACGCTGCACGGTATCACGCATGTAGGACCAGGTCCAACAGTGGTAGGGAATTGAAAAAAATTCACAAGACTGGGGCTGGAAAGTTGGCACGAATGGGCTCACTCCAGTAACAATGACAAAGAATCCATCACCCCAGACTTTATTAAAATTAATTTCATGCCATTGTAAAAAAGGATGCGGCGAAGCATGTGGCTGCAGGAAAAGTGGGATGAAGTGCTCTATTCTGTGTAGATTCTGTAATGGCCAATCATGCGAAAATGCACCAGAAGTTCACACCGAGAGTGGGGACGAAGATGAGGACATTTCATCAATGGAAGTCCCAAGTCTCGGGAGCAATGACTTCGAAGATAACATTGAGAATAAAGAATCTTATGGAGACGTCAACATCTACCGACCGGGGCCTTCAAAAATAAAAAAAAAACTAAATAATATCATCGCGAACATGAAACATCACTAAACTGGAGCATCTGTGGGTTAGGCCTACTGGGGATACCACAATAAAAATAGCGCCATTAATTCTACCTCGTGGTGATGTGGAAATGAGTTTACTATACGTTTATAAAATTATTATAACTACATAACAAATAGCCAGAAATAATAGAAAAGAAATTTTAAAAATGAGAAATTACACTATTTTTTTAGAGAAATGTTCATCTTTCCACCGCTGTAACTCCTTTCATATTAGACTTACAAAAAATAATTATATACAAAAAATGTCAAGAATCTTGTCTTCTTTAACTTTGAATTAGACTTTCTTGGCGTAGGATTAACCGTTGCGGAGTCATCTGGAAAAATCCAGTTTTTAGCACCTTTAATCCAAGATGGCTGCTCGCGCGGCGCCCCTCCAAGGTCGAAAATTTGGATTTTTCATCAGGATCCCGACCTGAACAACATATATAAAAACCGTTCATACTCCATTTTTTGTAAGGCAAAAACCTCTACTGACTGGACTAATTAGCTCGTGTTCGAAGAGTCTGCCTTCTTGCGCTCAACAATATCCTAAGCGATTATAGAAACTTCTTCGCACATTAGCCGACGTATTAGTGTTCTAGTACTCTGAACAACCCCTTTAATTTTTAAACGGAGTTCTTCTAATCGTTAGTTGTAGTGAAAACGACTTTCCATAAGAAGTTTTCGGCATTTCTGTCACAGTTTCACTAATTTCCATACTTTTGAAATGGCCAACGGGAAGAATATTGCAGTTAAATCTACTAGTTCTGCAATTTATTTGAATGAATAATCTGGATAGTCATTAGCGGTAATACAAACCTCTTTTAAATTCCTGCCTTCGTTGTGCTTTTGCGAAGAAACACATTCAAAGTTTCCAAAATTTGAATAACTCCATGTAAAGTTGATAACGATGAAGAGCGCCTATTTCCAAATGTTGTGAAAGAATTTTGAATTTCCGGACCGTTGGACCCTGATAATATCATTTTACAATTTGCACTTCGATTTTAAGATAGAAATGACAGGCAGATATTAGCTGCTGACGAAATACGCGAACTGTCAAAGTAAAATTTTCGCCATTTGTAAATTCGACATATCGTCTGTCGTGTTCGTAGTAAAGAAAATCTCTCTGTATAGTGGTTATATTACCTTCAGAAAGTCTGCAGAATAGCAGAAATCACTTTCCTTGGTATCTAATAAATATTGCGCTCGGGCTCGGTGATATTTCTCATTATGATTTTTCCAGGATTTGTCATTGCTCACAGCTATCATTTAGGTTTTCTTTTGTGTGTGTTGTGTTCTTTGCGTGAATCAGAAATGATTCACATGACCAACATTCTTCGTGGCCAAGTTTTACAAACGAAATATTTTTCTTGGCAACTTCTCTTCTATAGAGAGCATATGATATGTCATATTGTGGATACTGACTTCTAAAATTATTGTGCATCATTTTTATGGTAACATCCGTAAGTAAGTATTTCCTGTTAGCGCGTGTTCGCGACGATGACGTGAGATTGCTGATTGAATGTCTCTATGTGCTTACTTATAATGTCCGTATTAAACTTATTATGTGATATTTTACTTCCACGGTGGTCATGATTAGCAACGATATTTGCAGTTTTACCATGGAATAATACATTACGAAGGAATTTGTCATTTTTAATTAGATAGCCTAGAGTAGCAAGAAAAAATGTTTTGCAAACTACATGTCTCTCTCCTGATGTTGCCGATAAAATATACTCACTTATAATACCATGAGTAGTCAAAGTTATGTCGACTATTTTTGCGGTGGTGTCACGAATGTCCATTGCGCTTTGGTATGATTAGGACGAGTGCGATAGCACGAGTCCTAATCCAAAGCGCAATGAACATGAGTAGTGATACCACCGCAAAAATAATCTACTTAACTTTGACTAAGAATGGTATTCGAGGGACTATTTAATGAACCAAACTACTTTTTCAAATTAGTTTTCAGTAAATCTAGCAACAAACTACGCAATTTCTATAGTAACAGAACACTAATATTGAATTTTTCTAATAAAAACAGCAATTGTTAAAAATAGTCACTTGAATACCTTCTAGGAAGATATATCCGCTGATATTTTTTTGATTGGTCAAGAAACGTCAGAATTCTGGATTTTCATTGGTTACTTTTTGACAGATGACAGGTGAATTGAATAGTCAAATGTATTATTTCGCCTCGATTCCTCTTCTGTCGCAACTGTTCGCCGTTTAACATTTTTCCTAGTCGTGTGGTGTAAAATGAAAGTGTTTCTTTCTGTATAACTCTGTTTCCAAAATTGTTTATTTATATTATCTTGCCTTTCTTTACAGATTTTTTCTGAACATCTTATTCTACAATTTTTATTACATCCTGGTTTTACTGCATGACATTTTATGATTTTTTCGAGTTTCTGTTTCTTCCTCTGTTGTAACGATAATTCGTATTTTTTTTCGTTTTCTTATTGTTCCGATTTTTGTATATCTTCTGTTGTTACAAGTATCCGATATCAACATTGCATTTTCGAATACGCTATCTAATACATTTTTTACAGTTAGTAATGCATCGTCCACATTTTCGGGGAAAATATCTTCTATGGTATCATCATCATCATCTGATGTGTTATTATCTACACTTTTTGTTTTAATTTTTTATTTTTTATTTAATTGGTTGCTGTTTTACAATCTACTCTACAGTAATATATATGTATAATATAAATACAGAGTAATAAGTAAAAGTTTTGAACGGTGCTTGACTTGAGATGGGTACCATCCACTGATGGTTCTCCAAACGTCCCTAGTTAGTGAGGTCTTCTGGCCATTTTCTCTTGGAGTCTCCTTTCAGGGTGTTGCTGGTAGAGTATTCTTACGAGCTGATTTTTATGACCGATACTACGCATTTTAGATTTGTTGGCATGGCTGCTGATTTCATCTTTGACGAACGGTATGCCAAGGTCATCATGGAGAGTCTGGTTGGAAACGTACCAAGGGGCATTCGCAATCATGCGAAGCGTTTTTGATTGGAATGTTTGTAATATTTTAGTGTTGGACGGTTTGCTACATCCCCAGAGCTCAATACCATATGTCCAGATCGGCTTTAGGATGGTTTTGTAGATGGTTAATTTATTTTGGAGCAGTAATTGCGATTTTTTACCAAATAACCAGTGCATTTGATTCACTTTTAGGTTTAGTTGTGTTTTTTTTGCCTTTATGTGTTATTTCCAGGTGAGCTTCTGATCCAAGTGAAGGCCTAGATATTTGGAGAATAATTTTTTGTCGGCAATTGAGTCATCCGCATTATATAAATCGTGATATTCCTCGTTTTCAAAATTACCGTTTTGATATTCCATTGCACAAATTTCATCTACTAACTTATTGGAATGATGTTCAGTTTCGAGGGAATTACTAATTTCTGATTGAACACTAGCTTGAACATTATTTCGTATCAAGTTTTGCAAGACCGAGGCTTACTAGAAATTTTCCTCTACTACCGGACATTGTACAATGTAACCTATAATATTTAGTGGAACATGTAAATAGTACCTTTTTATAATACAAGCTGTAAGTAGTCACTTACCTTAACTACAACTGCTAGAACGTGTCTTGAAATACCGTTAAAATGGAATACTTTATTATAAATATACTATAAAAATATTTAACACTACATAATAGTTATTTACTATACAAGTGGGATAACAGCATCATTAATACACGTGTATGTAAGCACACAAGTATATTAATGGTGCATTATCACACATGTATTGTACAAAATTTTATCTACGACTGCCTAAAATTGAGGAAAGTGCATTACGAAAAATGTCAGATCTGTCATTTTCAAAAATATTTTAGTAGGCAAATGTCATTATGTCATTCATTTGACACTATTCCAGTTACGTAATGAAGTCATTACACAACTCAGTTGCGTAATGAAACCATTACATAACTGAGTGGTGTAATGAGCTTCATTGCCTAACTGAAATAGTGTCAAATGAGTGACGTAATGCGTTACTTATCCCACTGGAGTAGATAAAGTAAATAAACAAACACACAGCACGTGTTACCCAGCTGATCAGACACTTGACAGGTTAGTGTAACTTCCTTGCAGGGCGCATGACTGCGTTGTTGTTAAGAAAAATAGCGCTGTCAAGCTGGCGAGCACTCTGTAGCGGCACTACATAAGACCCGGTGGGTCTTTTGTAGCTCAATTGAAGCTCTTTTATTACGCTGGTCGCGCATATGTAGCTTCAGCCGGGTCTGAGAAAACCGCTGATCCGCTAGCTTGAACCTTCACAATAGCTGCACAGGTTCAGACCCAGCTGGTTTTTCGTAACTTTTTTGTAGCTTTTTTGTTCCGCCGGTCTCCTTTTGTAGCCTTACTGGGCCTGAGCAAAGCGCGGATCCACTTGCTTAGCGGACATATGTAGCGGCACTAGTTCGGACCCGGCTCATTTTTTGTAGCTTTTTTGTTACGCCAGTCTCGACTTCGTTGCCGGGGCCGGTCAGCACAGAAGTGCGGGACTCGTCATTTCAAATCATTTGGTTACTTCCACATTACTATAGAACTGCCACTATCCTGTAGTTTCTACGCGTAACATGGAACATGTTTGTGGAACGATAATGTGGGAGTTATGCGGACAACTTTTGAAATTTCCAAGGAAATCGTTTTGTTAGATACGACTTTATTTCGAAAAAGAAGACAGATGTACTCTACAATAATATCGCCCCCTTAATGCTACAACTAGGTAACTCAAAAAAACCCATTTTCCAGATAATTGGTTTCAAGTTTGCAAGTCTAAAAAAAATACAGCAAATTATTTTAGCAAAATCAAACTTTAATATCAAAAAAACACATTTTAAGGGGTTATAAACCAAACATTTTTTTAACGGAAATACACGTTTATTTAAAAAAAAAGTGAAGTGATATATCTACTTTTAGCACAAACAAACAAGATATCTATTTTTAGCAAAAGCTTCTTTCAATAAAACAAAAGTTACCGTGTTGAAGACACTTACAATAAAATAAGAATTCTTCAAGTATGTTCACAGTTCATAATCACTAATCACTGCCTACGTCAGAATCGGAAGATACTTCTATCCCTCTATTTCGTTTAGCTCCCTGACAAGGCAGATTTTGGTAGAATGGTTGAAATTCAACTGCAAGGGCAGGAGGCTTCATTTGGAATAAAGAAACGAGAGCGTTGTACTTTTCTTTCTTGAGACTTAGCTGTCCAAGATATAAGGGTTCTAGAAAAGTGGCTGAAGTTGTGCGTGTTTTTCTTTGGCAGTTAAGTTGTCTGAATTCGTCATCGAAGTTTTCTTTGAAACGGATGACGTTGGGTAAATTTTTTGAAAAGTTCAGCCAAGACATTTTTTGCCAGTGAACTGCGTTCCTACTAGTATCTTCCTTTCGGAAAATAAATGCCCGGCCAGCATGCTTCTTCCAATTCAGAATATTTTTATGTACAATATCGTGCACTATGTACGGCTTATCCCCCTTTCTGCGAGCAGATCTTGCTATTGTTTTCCAATCAGAAGGAATGTTGACTTTGCCAACTCTTTTAAATTCGGTACCTATAGCAGCATGGATCGAATCACACTCCATTTCACTATGACGTTTGACCAGAAACTTCAGATCTATTTCTTTTAAATGAGGTACTTCTTGAACGACTTTCAAGCACATAGCTGCTACAAATTTGTTCAAATTTTGACCACCACATCTATCGCTGTAGCATACAATATGCTCAACTGTATCCGGCAAAGACTTGATGTAAGAATAAAGGAAAGTCGCAATTTCGCAACTGCCTCTTTTCCCTTCCACTTCACTCCAGATAAAGCAGTCACCTTGATGAGGGACGGTGTTATAGATTGTAAAGTTGTATGTTTAAGTCGCTGTACATAAAACAAAGCATTATTGGATTTATCACTTGGTACTAAAAGTACTTGTTGCAGATCAAAGTTGCAACATAGAATTTTTTCCGTCAGACATAGCCGCATTTTCTTTGTCAGATATCTTTTCTTGTCGCGCTCTGTTCTTGGCAGCTATGTGTGCTTGGTAGTCAGTTTCTAAACTGTTTTGGTCAGTACCAGGGGTATTATAGGTCATGCACAATCGACACTGATCTTTTCTTGGTCGAAAAAATCCCAAATTATATTCTTCGCAAAATACCTTTCTGTACATAGCTCCACTTCCGGTTTCGGTATTTCGCTGTTCACATTCTTTTTTATACATTTCGTACATTATGGTAATATTCAAATCTGGATATAAATATTTTCTTTGGGTGTTTTCGCGGCAATAATGAGAAGCCATCACTGGAACTTCTCAATGTGATTCCTAATTGCTTGAAGCACTTCAGCGGATGTAGCTCTCTTAACGTGTTTTCCTCTTCTATCAGAAGAACTAACATTGCCTTCGGTTCTTTTTTTCATCGCAATATCCACAATACCCTTGCGTATTCCAAGAGTACTAATAAACATCTTTTTACAAACTTGAAGTTTGCGATCACTCTTGGGTAAAAAAAATAAATGGTGCTGTCACGTTTGGAATTCTGCTTAGTGGTACATTTTTTCTTATGTTTTTCTGTGTTACTGTGGATGAAGTCCCTTTGCCTTTCGTAAGAGTCTAAGTGATAGTAATTCTGAAAAATATTAAGTCTTTCGTCTTCCGAAATCTCTCCGAACATCTACGCCTACAAGTTGGTGGACACGGATCTTTTAATGATGTTCCAGGTACAAACTTGCCTTTTGATGAAACATAGTTCTCTCCACGTAGTTTTCTTCTCTTTGACACATTTCGACTCCAATTTGTAGGATCCTTTATTCTTTTTCTAGGGTTTGTCCGTTCTGGTGGGAAATTCCTCCATACCCTCTAGTTTTCTGTTACCCATGGCAGAATCTAAAGTTACATTACGTTTTGCCATTTCTGCTGCGTTTTTAGGCACGTCTGTTTTTTTGTTGATCTTTGTGTTTTTTGTATTATTTCGGTTTTCAGTTTCAGTGTCTGATTCGCTCGAAGGACTTGATGGTGCATATTCGGAGTGATCTGGTGAGTAGGGCTCATTATCCGACTCAGCGGAAAAAGCACTCGGTCCATAATTTATTCAGGTTCGAAATTTATCACATCTTCTACTGCCATACAGTCTTGCTTTTCCACTGGGGAAAGTAACGTATGCATGAAATGTACAAATACCATAAACCACAATAATTCCTTACCTCTCACTTCAACGATAGTCCCTTGTTGCTGGTTTTTTGGGAATGAGGGGGATTGGTCCTTTGGTACCTGCTCTTTGGCTTCTTCCGAATTACAAAAAAATTAAATACCATATTATAATTGAATCAGGAATAGCATCTGGCGCGTTTTGCAGAATGTTATGAAACTTTTCAGAGAAAATTTATAAGCAAAGCATTGAACTTGGTTGAACCTTTTTGAAACCAGGTATTTAGTTACAAACACAAGCTGCTATTAACACGATGTGCTCAAACTATAATTACCTACCCGTTATTGAAAATTATTAAAAAATTAAACATCTAATGACTTTTGTAAGATTTAATAATTTCACATAACCTCACTTTTTACGTTATAATATGAAATTAATTTCTATAATTGTATTTTTTGATTTAATTTTAACTTACCTTCGACTTCTTTTAGTAACTCAAGTATTTTTCTGCCTCTGGATGTCATATTTTCTATTTTATCTGCAGTTATTTCCGCAAAAAGCACACAACTTCGCACTCACAATATACCACCTGTTGAAACTAACAACTAGATATCTCAAGCGACTACAGAAGGTATCGCCTGATTGAATAAAATAACTAGCACAACAACTAGATATCTCAAGTTATCCACTTAAGAAGGGACGATTTTTAATACAAGAACTAGATAACTTGAGATATCCAGTTCTAGAATATAAACCTTCGAAGATCTTGAAGTTATCTAATAATTGCTACTCAGTTTAATAACTTTCTAGCCCTAGGATAAGATATCTACTTATAGCTCTAAAAAGAGGACAAAAAGCTTAGTAGAAAGAAGTAGATAACTCAATATGTGCAAAAATCAAGTTATCTAGTTGTAGCATTAAGGGGGCGATATAGCCTGATATATACCTATATATATAAAACCTTCCGGGTGATCGACTTGTTCATTTCTCCGAAAAATCTGAACTGACCCATACAAAAACACTTTTTGATATCTATATCTTATATATATTTCTAAAAGTCCTGACTGACTGACTGACTCATCAACGCCCAGCCCAAACCCTTGGACCTAGAAAGCTGAAATTTTGCACAGAGGTTCCCTTTATGATGTATACAAGGAATAAGGAAGGCTATTTCGAAATTCAAACCCCTAAAGGGGTAAAATGGGGGTTCCAATTTTGTATGAAAAATAATATTAAATAGACATTTCGACTTGAAACTTCGTAGGAGTACTCCTAAAAACAAATAAGCAAACACGTATTTCGTGATTTTCCGAAAATCAACCCCTTAGGGGGTGAAATGGGGTAAGTACGCCTAAAAATCGATATGGTGTCGTTATTGAGGTTTATTGGGACGTTGATTGCGAAAATGGCATTTATTTTTAAGTCCAAGACGGTGAACATGACATAAGGGAAGAAACGGGACAGGACGGACTAGACTGGACGGAACGGGACGGGACTGAGCGGGACGGGACTGGACGGGAAGGGAAGGGACGGAACGGGACGGGACGGGGCAAAGCGGGACGGGGCGGGGCGGGGCGGGACGGACGAGACGGAAAGGGAAGGAAAAAGATGGGATGGAAGGGGAGGGGATGGGATGGAAGAGGAGGGCGGGACGGACGGGAAGACGGGACTGGACGGGAGGGAAAGGGGCGGGACGGGACGGGAAGGGTCGAGACGGGGCGGGGCGAGGCGGAACATTATTTAATACACAAATAACGAACCTCGCGCGAACGAAGTCGCGGGTAAAAGCTAGTTAGTATATATTAATATGCATAATACATATTTTTCTTGTATTATTTACATAGAGAAAATGAAGTGTTTTTAATAGAGTACATTATGAATAATATGTTTTAATTACTTTGATCGCTTAGGTTAATATAAACAAGAAAGCGAGGGACAATTTTATAAGAATCTTTTCGGCCCGTTTTCATATTATTTATTTGGAGATCATCAGTCTCTTTTCAACTATTTGCTGCCCATCGATAAATGAACGAAGTGTAATGGCCCATTTCGGTATCCTCGCCGAATATTGACTTGTGTGGATTTCTTCGTAAATTGATGGGTGGCTTATAGCAGCATACCCCAATGTGAATCAAGTCCAATTGGTCGGTCAGAGGATTTTTATTTTTTGTTTGGAATTTGGTTTAGGACAATGGCCTCAGAAGTGTCGTTATCATTGATCACCTCGAACATAACTACTTCACCTGGAATGTATTGAGTTATAGTCGATGAGTCATAATCGAAATACCATCTGCTAAACTTACCAATGGCCGTAAGCCTCTTGCGAACAGAAGATTTCCCATTACAAGCCTCATCTGGACAATCAGTTACAGAATATTGCAATATTTTGTGATGAAATCCAGTTCTGTAGGCTTTAAATCATGGTCGGGTACACCAGGAGCGATAATTCGAAATTCTTTGATTTTCATCAAACATTGGGTGATAAAACTTGGCACAAGATGGAATAGCTTTTGTGCTAGCCATGGTAAACTTACATTGCAATTCACCACAGATTTTTTTTCTTGCAATACCGATCTCGATGATTGACATACGTTGTGGAGAATTTGCGCTCTCAGGTTATAATCAGTTGCATTGATCTTCTCTCGGTGGAGAGGGGCGTATGAGACTGATTCGCAAAATATTTTATACAACATTCCCATCATTGAGCATTGCACCGCAGGTAGACAGTTTTTTAAAATGCTTGGAACTTCTCAAATTCATTCAAAGCCATACTTAATGATTAACTCGAGGGTACTTGCGTCCACCCTATAAACATGTGTCATGTCCTCTTGTGCATTCCACAGATTCAGTTGCCACTTTTTCGGTTTTTTTTTCGCTAGTTCCATAATTAAACATCTCCGCGGATAAATGGTACCCACACGTCATTATCCATCAAGCATTTTTTTGTCAAGCGGTCTTACTATTTATTTCTTTATTGCATAAAGTAACCAAATGGTTTTTAATCTTCCGGTTGTAAAGTTCGTACTTTACTCCCGCAGCACAGGACGTAAAGCGGTACTTTTCCGTCCTTGAACGAAACTTCATGCAAACGAGTCTCGTTCTGTCTCAGACTTCAAAGTGTCGCTTCCGGCCTGCACCGCGGACACAAGATAGGAAAGAACTTTACAGGCGAAAGAACAAAAAGCATCGGACGATGTCGCAGTTTTAGCCTTGCGCCATCATGCATGCACTCATCGCCATGGGGACTCGTGCTAGCTTGTGTTTTCTAACTGAAGTTCATGCATGCTGACGTGCGGCTGTAAAAATGCGATTTCACGTCCTAGGTACATAATGTACTATTAAATGACGAGTCCTGTACTTCTGTGCTGACCGGCCCCGGCAACGAAGTCGAGACTGGCGTAACAAAAAAGCTACAAAAGAGCTACAGAAAATGAGCCGGGTCTGAACTAGTGCCGCTACATATGTCCGCTAAGCAAGTGGATCCGTGCTTTGCTCAGGCCCAGTAAGGCTACAAAAGGGAGACCGGCGGAACAAAAAAGTTACGAAAAACCAGCTGGGCCTGAACCTGTGCCGCTACTGTGAAGGTTCAAGCTAGCGGATCCGCGATTTTCTCGGACCCGGCTGAAGCTACATAAGCGCGACCAGCGTAACAAAAGAGCTTTAATCGATCTACAAAAGACCCACCGGGTCTTATATGGTGCCGCTACAGAGTGCTCGCCAGCTTGACAGCGCTAAGAAAAATAGTCGTATCTGCAGCGGAAGGCTGCAGATACGACTTTTTTACTTGGCTTTGTTAGATACGACCCTTTTACTAGGCAATTGTCGTCTAAAGTGTACATACGCCTAATTTAATAACCGTTTTAAACACAGTAAATGTACAGATACGACTTCTAGCTCAGTTAACTAGCACAAATAGTGTAGAATACGTCCAATTATAAGTAGAACTCAAAATAACCAAAAAGTGTAGATACGCTCTTCTTCCTTAGCACGGCAGTAGCTTTTTAAGTGTGTTATAGTTGCATTCATAAATTAGGAACTATTCCATGGCCATCCTAGATAAAAATAAATTTTGATCATACTATACTTCAAAGCAATTGAATTCCTTGTTAGTACGTATGCGCCGACAAACAAAACACAATTATTGTGAGAATTTTTAACAAGAATCATATTCACTTTACAGTTCCGGATTAGTATTTTAGTAACTTCAATAATCTTCAGTTCGTGGAAATTTTATATTTTTTAGTAGATGGATACTCAAATTTGTTGTTGCTCTGCAGTTCCATAAGAAGTGCACATTTCCGTGGTTCAGCATAAAAATAATTTGTATTGTGTTGTTTGGCCCATCAGCTGTAACGACAATGACGGAATTTCCATGTAATTTTAATCCCATCTAATGACATTTCTAAAACGGACTGATGAAGTCCACAAGGTTAATGGAAGAATTTCTTTAATGTTGTAACATATCGTTTGTTTGATAGTTTAGGGTAGGTTCGTGTTTGACCTGATGCTGTTAGCGATAAATGAAAAACACATACATTTTACAATCAATTTATTAATATTAAACAAAACCCCTCTTAACTACGTATCTTTCAAGCAGCAAACCTAGGTTTCTGCACCTTCCAACAGTGCAAATGGCGTCCTGCAGGCAATGAGATTCGAGAATCCTCCCTCGAATTCCTCAGGACCCTGGTGTGGGCAAACGGAACCTCCTCGGCTGGTAGATGACTACTATTTTTGATGTGTTCCAGGGTAGCTTCCCCGGCACTGACGAAAGTACAATTAATTTATTGGAAGCACTTTTGTTTCGTATTCGCATAGCACATCAATTCACAGTCAGTATTGTATAACTAGGTACCGGCTTTGAGACGGGCCGTTACCTTCTGCCTTCAAGGGCTTCGACCACCTCTTTTATCTTTCGTGCCCTTTCTGGTGCCCCTACCAATAGAGGTATGGAAAATTTAATAAATCCAATGCTTGCCTGCTAAAATGTGTACTTCTGCCATCACCCAGCAGTAAAGTTATTATAGAACCTATAAAGTTACGGAATTGTTATTTTTTCTCTGTTTCCAAGATATGGAAATTGTATATTTTGTTTAACCCTCAAATTATAATCGACCTTCAATTTTTTAAATACCTATACCGGGTGTCCATTCTCAAAGTCGAACATAGGCAATTAACATTAGTGCATTCACTCGTTCTTCATTGAAATAATTCATTTTTCTGTAGATAATTTTAACAGACGTTGACGGAAAATATCTGATTTACGCCAACTAATTACCATTTGTTTTGACAAATGCTATCGAACTTGAAAAGCAAGGCATGGCATATTTAAAAATTCCCAAGTTTTAAATTAGCATTTTAAAATAAAAATCGCATCTTGAATATTATTATTGGTATCATTTGATGCGGAATAATTTTATCTTTCCATTGATACCATTACCTTCCCTGTAAGTTGAATTGGCGGGCAGGAATCAGCAAAAACGTTCAATACAATGCTAATCGCCTATGTTCGACTTTGAGAACGGGCACCCGGTATATTGAACCGACTAATACATAAGAAGCTGCTTCTATTCTGCAGATAGGTATTTGATTAACAGTTCAATTGTATTGATTGTTGACACCAAATTTTTAACGTGTTTGCAGCATTTATTTAGCAAGTTTTCTATAAAAAGGTAAATTAACAGTAAGTCGTATGACACCAAAATATAATGTGTTCTTCTATAAATTCTGTAAATAGTACAGATCCTTCACAAGCAACAACAATTATATACACTAATTGCAATTCTGTATTTTACTAACGTTTTATAGCCAGTAATTTAATAAAATATTCAACAACTAAATTCCTAGAACTTTTTAATTGCTAGGCTACTTGCTACGAAGTGAATGGAAAAATAGGCGCCCAAAAATCCGCTGGAAAACGTCCCAGCAAATACCCCAAGGAAAAAATGCTCCCAGAAATAAATTCTCCTGGAAAACCTAGGAAAACAAAATGCAAGCTACAAAATGACATTTACAATTGACAATTAAATTTTACTTTAACATTACTATTTAAAAAAGAAGCTATACTATTGAATCTAGGATGAAAAAAAACCCGGACAAAACCCCCCGAACTAAAATCTCGACAAAAAAACCTCCGTAAAAAACTCTCCCGGCAAAAAAACGGACAAATTAATTTTAAATTGTTTACATTTCTGACCAGTCGCATACCTCAATGCGTACACAGTAGACGTAGACGTAACAGATCCACAAAATGGATCTGTTAACTGGCCACCTCTTTCGTGCGATTTGACGCCGTTAGATAATTTTATTTGAGGATATGTAAAGTCGCATGTCTAAGTCGATAAACCGGAAACAATTGAGCACTTGGAAGCCAACATTCGACGCGGTATTGCCGAAATACAGCCTGATTTACAGCGAAGAGTGTGTGAAAATTGGACCTCCAGGTTACGTCATTTAAACGCCAGCCGCGACGGTCACATGCCCGAAATCATATTCAAACATAAATGATATAAAATTATCTTTCAAATAAAGCCAATTGCATGGATATTAAAAACATTTGTCTGTTTTCTTTCAATTTAAAGTTCTCCCACTCTAAAAAACACCCTCTACAATGTTTCATCTAATCTGCTTTACGAGAAAGCTGTAAATCACTTCTTGTAGAAAATATTAAGAGGATAATATTTCTGTGCGGATAAGGATTGACAGCCAGCGGATTCTCATCATCAGAGATAGCAAAGAAGTACTTCCTTTAAAAATTTGCGTTTCAAAATTATTTCGCTTCCGCTTGTCTCGCGCCCAGTTGGCTCGCGCCAAATTGACCCTGCGCCCAGTTGCCCCTGCGCCAAGTTCACTCTCGCCGAGTTGGCCGCGCCGTCATGGCTGCGCCCACTTGTCCCATTACGAATGTCGCACTAAGTAAAGGGATGTCATAATTACCCCAATGTCACATTTATGCCAACCTATAGTACCACCTTTTTCCTCGTATGGATATGCGGGTTAAACTTATGTTTTGGTCAGATCTATCGACCCCTCCCATATTCTCGTATAATCGGATTAGTTTTGGTGGATCAAGAAAAATATGTTGTTTTTTTCCATTTGTGAATATCGCTTGACTTTTAGTACGAGCGGCGATGACACTAAGTCTAGTGTGATAAAACTTTTCAATGTCATATATATAATTCGTTAGGTCATTGATGGGGAAACACAAAATGGCAGTGCTGCCACGTGTGGACCGAACGGCACTATAAAAAAATTATTAAAAAAAATTTTTTTTTTAATATCTAGTATCATAAAACTTCAGGATTCTGATTGTTTCTCAGATCCTATTTTCTAGTATCATCGAACTTCATACAAAAATTCAAACGTTATCTGAAAGATTATCAATTTCTGTGTAAGAAAAACCACTGCTGCCTTTTCCAGAAAGTGAAGAAAATGACGGCAGCAGCATTTGAAAGTCGCGATTATCGCAACCGAATTTCGCGTGTTCATTCGGTTTTATCGGCATTAATCCGGTTTTTTTCGATTTGTACTAATGAAATACTCGTGACATTGTAAATTGCAATACATTTTCTATTGCGTTGATTGTTTAAACAAATGAAATTGTATTTTTTATGTGATATTTTTCGATTATTTCTCTTGTTTTTTTTTCATATTTTCCAAGCCTTCGATTCCAATTGAGAATGAATTAGTTCTATCTAAATTAGATTCTATCAATTATTCCAAGTTCATTAATTTTTGGGCCGCTTTTTTAGGTCTTTTCGCGTTTTTCACAGCACGTACGAATGCGTTTCGCAGTTTTATTTAAACATGCCATTTATTTATCAGGATTGTTTGAACAAATTAGAAGTATTTAACTTAGAACATAAAGATTTTTGAGCTATTTTTAAGCAGAAATTGAGTCTGCGGCGTTGATTTATTTCACCAACTGTAAGAGAATGGAAGCGTGTTTAAATAAGTAATAGTCTTGTTTTGTGAAAATGAATTTAATTTCTTTCTAGATTTATGCATACAAATGTTGGTTTATAAAAAACACAAAGATTATGCAAAGTTCGCAATGAATTATTATTGAAATAATTTGCTCATTTAGTAAATTTGGTATTATATTAAAAGTTAAAATTACAGGAGTAGCTAACAATTAAAGCATCGAGGCAACTTATCACTAGTTTTCGTGGTCATAATCAAAAATGTCTGCGTCAAATTCTTTGTCATCTTCGTCGTTATCTCTTGCCAAAGATAGTAGATCGTCAACGAAACAAAGCATTTTTTGAAGAAGTAAAATACATTGAGATTAGAAAAAAGGACAGCGATGCGACCGTTGCTGACTACTTCTCAAACGAAAGTGAGCATAAAGCATACCAACCATCGACGAATGGGCTTTGTAGGTCCTTTTGCTACCCTCTAGCCAATCAGAATGTGACACTTGTGAATAGCACAGCCGGGGTCCTACAAAGTAAGTTGGTAAAATAAATCAACGCCGCAGACACAATTTCTGCTTAAAAATAGCTCAAAAATCTTTGTTCCCAGTAAAATACTTCTAATTTGTTCAAACAATCCCTGTCGTGACAAATAAATGGCATGAATAAAAAAAATGCGAAACGGATTCGTACTTGCTGTGAAAAACACGAAAAGACCTAAAAAAGCGGCCCAAAAATCAATGACTTTGGAATAATTGATAGAATCAAATTTGTTTAAACAATGATCGCAAGTATTGTTTCAACGAATAGAATTAATTGATTCTCAATTGGAATTAAATGCATGGAAACTATGAAAAAAAACATGAAAAATATGGAAAAATCGAAAAATATTACATAAAAAATGGAATTTCATTTGTTTAAACAATCAACAACATTGAAAATTTATTGGAAATTACGATGTCAGGGTATTTCATTAGTACAAATCGAAAAACAACGGATTAATACTGATTATTTCCTTCATATCCATAATAATCCGTAATCGCCATGGTTTCTGTCAGTTTAATAATGACTAAAATTCAAACGTCAAAATTTAACCGCGGTAAAATTTATGTCAAATTTTAATCGCTTGTGCATAATTTTAACATGATTATTAAAATTGCTTCACCAACTGAATTTTATCTATTTATTCAGGAAATAATCACGCCGAACATCCCGCGTGCATGTAAACTAGCCTGAATAAATTTTGACGATTTTCTGTCAGAATGTTTTGCTCTGAAGAAATATATCTCGTAAATTTTCCGCTTCAAAATCCCTCGTGCTGCGCACTCGGGATTCTTGTTGAGCAGCAAATTTACTTGACAAATTTCTTAGCAAAACATTCTGACAGAAAACGTAAAAATTTAATCGGCTGCGCACTCGGGATTCTTGTTGAGCAGCAAATTTACTTGACAAATTTCTTAGCAAAACATTCTGACAGAAAACGTAAAAATTTAATCGGCTATTTTAATGCACTTGGGATATTACTGTTGATAAAACTGAATGGACACGCGAAATTCGGTTGCGATAATGGCGACTTGCAAATGCTGCTGCCGCCATTTTCTTCACTTTTTGGAAAAGGCAGCAGCGGTTTTTCTTACACAGAAATTGATGATCTTTCAGATAACGTTTGAATTTGTATGAAGTTCGATGATACTAGAAAATAGGATCCGAGGGATCACTTATCTCCCTGCTGCAGCTGATAAGAGTTCGCTCGGGGGAGTGGCAACACTATTTTTTCTTAAAGCCCTACCCCTTCCCGGTTTCGAGGAACAATCAGAACCCTGAAGTTTTATGATACTAGATATTGAAAAAAAAAAGTTTTTTTTTAATAATTTTTTTATAGTGCCGTTCGGTCCACACGTGGCAGCACTACCATTTTGTGTTTCCCCATCAATGACCTAACGAATTATATATATGACATTGAAAAGTTTTATCACACTAGACTATGTGTCACAGCCGCTCAGACTATTTATTCAGGGGAAATACAGACAGCACATTTGAAGCAACACATGCGACACTGTTGTCATTCCATTTAGATACTAGTATTACAGACCCGTTCTCTAATTTATGATACATTGAGCCCCTTGCACGTTTTTTTAACACTTTTGAAGATGGCATATCATTACATTTAGGTACCCTATTGTCCCTTATAGTACCCGTTCCTTTGATTTTCATTTCTTCTAACTCCACTAATAACGAAAATGAAGTAAAGAAGTTGTCGAAGAATAAGTGGTACGTCTGATTTTGGATTGCCTGAAGAACCGCTGCATACCGCAAAACTAGAATTGCTCCTAATCCTAAGTGCTTATATTTTCCGTCGATGATTGTGGACGATCCTTGGTATGGATCAAACCAGGCAATATAGCCTGATTTAGTTGCACAAACCCACAGCTTGTATCCCCAGCGTATGGGCTTGCCTCGGATGAACTGTTTACAACTGTGACGCCCATATATAGTAGGGGACCATTGCTTTGTTGATGCTGTGGCATTCTTCAGCAGGGCAAAATTCTTTGAATTTCTTATTCATGGCGTCAAAAAGTGGTCTTATTTTAACAGATTTGTCATTTTTGTCTAAGGTAGTATTATCGCAACAGTGTACAGGGTGTTATGTAAATGAGTGCAAATATTTTAACCAGTGATAGAGCTCAGCAAAATGAACAACTTTTCTATTTATCGTTTTTCATTTAATCGCATATTTTTTTCAGTCATTTATCTTCTCTAAATTTGACGAGCCGCTTGGTAAGCAAATCTAAGTTAAAGGTGAACGACACAAGCATATTAATACTGCAAAGTTCTTGCCCAAAAAATATTCGGTCAGTAACTTACCTATCTCATTTGATAAAGTACGTTGGTGACCAGATGCGAACTAAAGGTTTCATCAGTACCTATGCAGTTTTTATTGGTTTGCATATCAAAAAAAATGTATTTTGTATATTGCGATATTATATTAAAATATTCCATAAGCGGGTATGCAGTTTTAGAGTAAACGTTTTAACTTGGGCGTTTTCGAAAAAATGATAAATGGAAAAGTTGTTCGGTTTAGCGAGTTATGGGTTAAAATATTTGGACTCATATCCATAACGCCCTGTATATTAGACATAATGTACTGGAATCGATCACGCGAAATAGCATTACACACTAGTTCATTGTGTGTATCTTCTGCATTCCCCCAATACATTTTACGACGAGAAACTGTGTTACATCCACTCAAAAGCAGAATGCCAATGAAGCATAACATTTCATACATCGATACACTGGCATTTAAATTTTTTTGTAGTGCATATATATTTGTGATCTCCTGGTACCAGCGTCTGTACAGGTCTGTACATGTACGGCACAAACTTATGCTTTTTCAGAATATTGTTAATAGTTCCCAAACATAGTCCACTTTGTTGCATGAGATCGTTGATTGAATTAGTAGGATGAGCTTCAAAGTAAGCTAAGACATCAATTTCAGTTGCTTCACTTATTATGAATTTTTTCTTGGTTCTAGTTTTCTTGAACACATTTTCATTGGATCTAAACTTACGATACAAAAGCGAAAAGTACCTTCCATCTGGCAAGTTACGCATAGGAAACAAAGCACTATAATGTTCACGAGCTTGGTGGCAATTTTTTTGACAAACGATATAGCATTCCATCATATCCCATTTTTCTGAATGCGTGAATGGCATTTTTTCCCTCAAAAAACACAAACTGTAAACTGCTTACTAAGCAAAACTTCAATTTGACATTTTAATCCTGATGATATTTATAAAACAAACGAATGTTGTTTATGAAATAGCAGCCACCTTGACGAATTTGAAAAATCATCAATACATCTGATACAAGAAGATCATGTTTTCCAGTTATTCCTAACCAAGCCTTATCCCATGATAAAATTTGACAAGTTAATGACAAAAGTAAACATATTTTGAGTACAGCTGGTTCCACCAGAATACATGGGTTTGTTTAGGTGACAAACAGTGTTGGATTTTTCAACAACTGCTATGTCGCCAAGAGGTGGAAAAACAAAATGATTTTGTTTTTGTCTCAAAAATGTGACAACAAACTCATTAGTGTTTCGGATTGACAACACTTTTCCAACGAAACGTTTTATATTCTTTTTTCCTACAAACTTCACTAATATGAAACTGCCTTCATCAATTGTCTCAAAATATAAATCATTGTGTTCCTCTTCGGGATCTATGTCATCTTCTGAGTCGACAAGTTCCAGAATTCCTGCACTTTCACTGCTACTGTCGTTGACAATGTTTTTCATTTTCTTTTTCTTCGTATTTTGACTGTCATCCAGAATTATTGCCCTTTTTGTTTTTTCAACTTGTGATTTATTTTTTTCTATCAGTCTTTTTCAAGTTGTTTAAGATTCGGAGTTTCTGTCAAAATTGACGTAGTCTTTTTCTTTCTAGTTTGACGGTTTTGGACAAACCTGAAGATTTTGGGTAAGGCCTAATCATGGCTGGCGTTATAACAGCCTTCATTATCGCATCTGTAGGAGTTTTACACTCACGTGCATAGTCAGATTCTTGACTGGTGCTTCCGTGACTGGTGTTTCATTCACCAATCAAGAATGCTTGAATTATTCTTGGTACATCATGACTGGTGTTTGGTACACCTACTGGTGTACCTGAGGGTATAGTATCTTAACCAGTCTCTGCTATTGGATTATCAGTGTCAGTGATGGAAGCGGTTACAAACTCGTGGTCACCAAAGACATGGCGATTAAATGGAAAAAATGCCAGTCACTTTGAAACCGGAAATTATATTTTTTGCTGTGAATACCAGCGGATAGGCTTCACCAAATATTTCAGCGTTTTCATAAATAGTAATCCTTTTACCTGGATTAGCTAGAAGCGAAGATCTGCAGTTATTATTGTAATACCATTTTAATGGTCCATATAAGCACCTATCCAATGGCTGAAAACGGTGACTGGTGTGTGGAGGCAGAGTCAATAGTATAACATGGTGTTCTTTAGCCAATTTTATTACAGGATAGGATATGTGGGCTTCGTGATTGTCCATAAGTAGAAGTATTGGCAATTCTTTAGTTGGTTTGCTGAAGCGGATAGTTCCTGGAGGTGCACCTTTAATCATGTGCTGTTTAAAATGAACTCTTGGGAAGATCACACACACAGTTACGAGACAACCTCTTTCGGCCGATGTAATTTGTCCAATATGTTTTGTACCCTTTTCCCCTAGAATTTTTGTGGGTTGTTCGACAGTTGTCAAACCTGTTTCATCCATATTATAGATCTGCGCAGGACCTAAGTTACGTTTTTCTAACATTTCTTCTAGGTTGTTGTAGAATTTCTCGACAACTTTATTGAAGCCCATTGCTCTTGCCAATGAAGTTGCCTCTGGCGTTCGTAAGGATAAAATCATATTTATTCCTCGTCATAAAGGAAGTGAACCAATCTCTGCTTGCGCTTTTGTTTTCGTCCCAACCTGTTGGAAAAACCTTGTTGGCTACAGCAAATTCGTACGCAATTTTACGAGTGTTCACGACTGCATCATGGTTTACTGTGGGTAGTAAACCATGATGCAGTCGTGAACACTGTCGTAAATAATCAGCTAATATGGCTTCTTCGTTTTCGCTAAACTCTTGACGAACATTATAAAGGGTGTTTCAATAAGACGGATCGACGTTAACAGTAAATAACACAATGTTATTTGTAAAATTTTTTTGACTTATTTATTGAGTCATGTTATTTGATACCTGGCAATTACGTGTGAACGATAATATCGACCGAATGTTCGCCAAGCCTTCGGCGGCACACCTCCACTCGATGGTCCAAATTGTTGATGACATCTCTGCATAATTGCTCCTCGATCTCACCAATATGCCTTATTATCTCGTCCTTTAGCTGTTGAATTGTTGTTGGCTTGTTGGCATAGACCTTATTCTTGAGATAACCCCAAACGAAGAAATCCAAAGGCGTCAAATCACACGATCTTGGTGGCTAATTGACTTCGCTGTTTCGAGAGATGATGCGACCTGGGAATTTCTCATTCAATAAAGCCATTGTTGCATTGGCTGTGTGGAATGTGGCGCCATCTTGTTGAATCCACAAATCGTCGATATCGATAGCATCCGATTCAGGTAATAAAAAATTGGTTGATTATGCTGACCAAAAAAATCGCGAAGGGCGCGAAATGCATTTTTGTTTGAACGCCCATTTTCGTAATAGGCTTCAATAACTTTAACACGTTGTTCGATTGTTAATCTTTCCATGGTTGAAATTGCCAAAGACTGAACTTGCCAAATGTGAAAACAGATGTCAACAATCATTTGACGTTTAAGCCTCATTCACATGCAACATCGATCCGTCTTATTGAAATACCCTTTAGTTTGGCGACATTCCTGGAACGTCAGCCAAGGTTACATTTTCCCACTCAATGTCTAGGTCTTTGCATTTTTTGATATATTTTGTTAAAGTTGTTCTGGATATATTGTGGCCAATAGCTGCTTGTTTAATCGAAAGTCCACCATCTAATTGGCTCCGGACAGCTGACAACATTGTGTCTTGATCTGCAAGACCAATTGTGGTCTTTCTGTTCCTATTACGGACCATTGTTTATTGCTATAACATAAATAAAACACAATAATAATGCTTTCAAGTAAACTTTTAGACATAACTCAATCAGTTATTGCTGATGGGAACAAAAATGGCGGCGATGGCGGAATTTTCACGGATCAAATAATGGCGGTACTCTCCTATATACACTGGCTCTGGTCTGAATTAGAGACCCTGTATAAAAAATCTTAATATACAGGGTCTTTAGTCTGAATTAGAGACCCTGTATAAAAAGTAAGATAAGAGATGGGACAAGTGGAACCAGTTTCCAAGACTAAGTTGATCAGTTTCTGTTTTTCAAACAAAATTTCAAGATGTCATTACCAAACTGACATTTACTTTACACGACAAATTTCGAAATGTCATTACCAAACTGACATTTACTTTACACGACAAATTTCGAAATGTCAAATAACGAAAATAATTATTCATTATCAGTAAAAATTGCGTCTGATTTTTATAGTTGGATTTTACAGACTGTAGATAGGTATAAATTATCTATTCACATTTAATTACAGTTTCTTTCTAAAGCTTTGTTCGTTTGGCTACTCAGACTTGCTTAGTGCAAGAAAATGTTTTCGTTTGTGTGAACTGCATTCTGTTCGTTTGTAGTTCGAATTACGAATCAAACGTGATGAACGAGTCAAGTGTGGGTTCAAGTTGCGCAAAAACTAACCTTAAAATTGTTTCAGATTGGATTTACGTATAGTTAGTTACAAATTCATTTCAAAAGATGTAAGAACATTACAATCAGCTGTGTAAATATAGACTCCCGGTATAACTTGTCCAATGCGCGATTACTCTGATGCTGTAAAAATATTGTCATTAACCATGTTAATCAAACAGAGCAGCAACAAAAAGGTAATTAAAATTGTTAGAGTAGTCAGAAAGTTATTTGATATGATTGATTAAGGGTCATTTACGTTTCATCATCCTTTTTAACTATGTGTATGTTGTTACTTCTAAAGGCTCATGTATGAAAGAAGCGTAAATGTGCAATACTCCCCAAAGCGATGTTGAAAACGCTGTGCGACAGAAGTGACAAATTGCTAATAAATCAATACAGAGAGAAAAGGCCAAAAATTCTATCTATAGGAATGGTATCTATTTCAAAATTATCAAATTAATTTTTAGTTCAACATTATCTATTTTAGAGATCTTTGAAAACAACATACAATACACCAAATGTAGGCTATTGGGAACAACAAATGATGCAGACGATATTGATAAAAAGAACGGCAGTAATGTCAACAGTGAGTAACTATTATAGAAATTTATAATTATAGTTGATAAATCTTAAAATTTACATTTTAGTAGATCACGTAGTACTACACCATGCCAAATACACTAACAATTAGCATTCGTAATACTACAAGTCATGCAAGTGTATCAAAAGAATAGCACGAATTGCGAAAAAACATTGTAGAATGAAATATAAATTGGGAAGAATTGGAAGTAAAGAAACTCAACAACGGAAACAAATACTCAAGCAATTAAAGCTGAAAATGAGTTGTTACAGAAGTTATCTATAATATAATTTTCCTTAAGCCGGCCATACACGCTACGGTCTACCGGAGAGGTGACCTGTGCAGGTTTGCCTGTGCAGGTCAACCGCACGTCGGACGTGTGTTCCGGTGTACCGGAGCGGTCTTCAGTTCTTTTCGCGATGGCATCGATTGAGGACGATGACGCACTGGCATTGATAGGCCTAGCGTTAATTTTGAAGAAAAAAGATACAAAAACAGTGAAAAGGAAGCGAAAAAAGTGGTGCAAGCATTGGTTATTGAAAAGGGAAACTTATAGTCATATCAACTTATTGAACGAATTAAAATTCGAACCTGAAGATTTTAAAAACTATCTCAGAATGGACGAGAAAACATACCTAAAATTACTTGCAATGGTTACTCCTATGGTAAAACAAAAAGATACAGTTATGAGAAATAGTATTTCTACGCACGAAAGATTATCAGTTACTTTGAGATTCCTTGCTACCGGCAGAAGTTATGAGGACCTTAAATTTTCAGCAATTATTTCACCTCAAGCGCTTGGGAAAATTATTCCTGAAACATGTGAGGCCTTGTATAGAGTTCTTAGAAGAGATTATTTGAAGGTGAGTAATTAAAACACTGTTATTTATTATTATTTATTTATTACTATTACGAATAGTATTTATTAAGAAAATTAACTAAAACTATAATTAAAAACTACAAAAATTTAACTGTCGCGTACAAATTATACATTATCAACACTGAAATTATTAAGTAATGCCGCTGCTGAACCTGCAATCGATGGAACTGCCTCTGGCCCTTCGGGCTGGATTCCCAGAATTGTAGGTGTTTGCATTTTTGTAGAGTAGGTATTGGCTTGGGGACTGTGATAAATATGCTGTGAATGTTGACTGGAGGAAAAAGGAAGGCAGGGTGGGCTAGGACTTCCTGAAGAAACAAAACTTACAGGGGTATATGTCCTATTGGAAGTAGGCACCGATTGATAATGAACCGGTTGTTGATATTGCTGAGCAGGAACATAGCTTCGTTGATTTTGTCTCCAATATCTCTCATGTTAATATAGGCGTGATCGGGAGTGAGGTGTCCTATGTCTGCTTCAAAAAGTAAATCGTTAATGAGTTTTTCTGCGACAAACATTTTATTCGCATCTAAAGCCCTCAGTTTCATCGCCACATTTTTGCCAAAAACATCACAGCGGTCTTCTGTTAAGTTACGAGGACGTTTGAAATGATCTCGTACCGATTCCAATAATTCCTTTGCTATGGTTTCATCTTTCCTTTTTGCTTTACCCGGTTTTGGTGGGCGTGATAAATTATTATTTGACGATGTTGATTGGGCCTCGTTATTGTCAGTTGTTTCACCTGAATATTGTTGATCGGCAGTCGAAGGTTCCTGAGTGTTGTCTCCCTGAAAACAAAAAATTTTTATATGTTAATTTTTTTTATAAGCCAGTTTTTATGCTAGAACATATAAGATAATGCTGCTTTCTTATATTTCAGTTTCCTACATCTGAAGAAGAATGGAAAGAAATAGCAAAGATGTATGAAGAACGATGGAACTTCCCTCATTGTCTTGGTGCAATAGATGGGAAGCACATAGCGATTGTTCCACCGGCTAATAGTGGATCGTATTTTTTTAATTATAAAGGACATCATAGTCTGGTTCTTATGGCAATTGTTAATGCAAAATACCAATTTGTGTACATAGATATTGGCATGAATGGTAGAATATCCGATGGAGGGGTACTACAAACTACTGTATTTTTTGAAAAATTAGAAAATAGTGAATTACATATTCCAAGCAGTGAAACGTTAACAGGAACCAACCGAAATTTGCCATATGTATTTGTAGCAGACGATGCGTTTCCATTACGCCTCGACATGATAAAACCGTTTCGGCAGGCTGATTTAACATCGCAAGAAGGAAAAATCCTGAATTACAGATTATCTCGCTCCAGACGCACCGTAGAAAACGCTTTCGGGATACTGGCATCACGATTTCGGATATATTATACTCATATAAATTTAGAACCCGAAAATATCGATAAAGTAGTTAAAGATTCCTGTGCATTGCATAACTTTTTAATTGAACACTCAAAAAAGTCTTATGCACCTCAAAAATGTTTCTATCGAGAAAATTCTGAAAACGGGACTATAATTTCTGAGGATATAATACACAAAATAGTACAATGGAAAACTTAGAAAGAAGAAACCCAGGAAATACTTTGAACACCGCGAAGATTGTCCGAGAAAATTTTATGAATTATTTTAATCAGGAGGGAACAGTACCATGGCAAGATGATCATGTAAATTAAATTACGCTAAAATTAGTGAAGTAGTTCTAAATAGTTATAAGCTTTCGTGTAATGTTAAGAATAATGTGTCTTATTCAACTTAATAAAAATAAAAACTTATAACTTATAACTATTTATATAACTTAATAAAAACTTAATAAAAAAATACATTACAAGGTACAAATATTTTACTAACCTCACAACTATTTTCGTCATCACTATCCAAGTTGGATGAAGATTCCCTGGGAGTGCATTGATCATTTAAGAAATTAAATAAATGGTAGTACCACAATTTGACATAGTATACATCATCAGCAGATGCCCCAGTCTTTAAAGATTGTTCATGTCTCTTCTTTTCCTTTCTAACGTTGCTTCTCAAATTATTTATTTTTCGCACAACTACTGCTTTGTTCGCATCTGGCTCAATTTCTCTCAGTTTTTCTATGAGCAATTTATAAGCAGCTTCTTTTTTGTCTCGATCATGGTACTCTTTGCTTTTGATTTGCCAAAGACATGGATGAGTTCTATATATTTCGATAAAATCTTCAAGCACATTTTTAGTTGAATCTGGTGGCGCCATTATCGCGTGTTGATTTACGTGGCAATACGTGAGCGACGCGACAACCGTCCAGGGGTGCTATTCTTGAAACCGTGCGGATAGAATCCGTGTGCGGATTCGCGGGTATTTCGCATACGAATATACGAATCGTATTCTGGAATCGGCGGAACGTATCCGCATGCGAATTTATAGCGCGGAAATACATCGAGTGCGTAGTGGCCATGCGTATGTAAGCTCCGCATGCGGAATGGCATCTGTTTAGCTGGAGATCACTATTATAAATGTGTATGTATGTATTATCTGTAACCTCATTTACCTTGCGGTGTCGAGGCTGGTGCTTTATGCGCTGGCATCTGGCGGTACAATGATCAACTTGCCCCGGATTCGGGATACAGAGTTGGATCGCGCCTTTGGTGCTTGCGCAGCAACCATTGTATGAAGTGTGTGTATTGGTGATGTGTTGACCTTGTTACTCTATCTCTTAGGTCTGTGGTTCTGAGTAGAGCACAGTTAATCTGGTGCCCAACTGTGAATGGTCTCACCGAGCCCGATTCCAATCACCAAGGCGGAAAAATTCCGACCCCCGAGGGATTCGAACCGAGGACTTGCTTAATGCAAGTCTGGCGCTTACCCAACAGCGCCACGCGGCTTCTCTATTATAAATTTACTTTTTGTTAAAGTAAAAGAACTGTCAAGTGGAAAGTTTTCATATTTTGTTGTTATTGTAATAAAGGTAAGCTAATAAATTTTTTTCTCCATTTATTTATTGGTACTGAGTTGCTAATTACCATTTACATTAGATGGCAAATATTGAAGATATTGCTCAATTAGAAGCTATTTATAATCTTGAATTGGCTGAGAATCATGCCAATACTGAAAGGAGGAACTTGCAACGATATGATGCCTTTTATTTATCGGAACTGCAATTTCAAAAATTATTTCGTCTATCTAAAAAATTAACAAGAAATTTAATTCACGAAGTAGACAATTATATAGAGGCTCCTAGTAGAATATCCGCCTTAGATTCCACTACTAAGGTAATTAGTATCAATAATTATTACCAAATATACATTATTGTTACACTACGATTTTTAATGTATTAAGTATTTATTAATTAGTTATTTAAGCATCAAGGGAAGTAAGTAGCTTTTACCAGTCGAGAACGAGTTTGCCAGCCCGAGCGAGCGAGGGCTGGCAAAGTTCGAGACTGGTTGTAGATAGTTACTTCCCGAGCATGCTTATAACATTTTTCTCCATGCCTAACAAAAATTTGAATAAAATATCGTATTCAATTTACCACCATCTTTAGGCCCATTACGTTGGGCCATTCTGTTCTGTTACACAACTCGCACCTGCCTTCCCCTGCCGCCGCCTGACCAAAGAAGGGGGCCGTCGGGGCTCCGCCCCTCTCTAAGTTCTGCCCTGGGGCTCCGCCCCTCTCGAAGGGGTCCCTCGGTGCTCCTGCCCTCTCCAAGGGGACCGTGGGGGCTCCGCCTTTCTATAAGGGGGCTATCGGAACTCCGCCCCTCTCCAAGGAGGCCGTCGGGGCTCCGACCCTCTCCGAGGGGTCCTCGGGGTTCCGCCCCTCTCCAAGGGGGCCTTTGGGGCACCGCCCTCCAAGGGGGCCCTTGGGGCTCCGCCCCTCTCTTAACAAGTTTTTAAATTTCAAATAGGTTTGGATCAGTTAAGTTCAAATCCGTTCAGATCACTTATAGAACTAAAATTACTGCAATAACACGCAATTCACTTACTTCCCTTGGGGAGTAGGTACTTGCTTCCCTAATGTCATGACAACCAGTAAACAAACAGTAAAATCAGCTTACCTGCAATGGATATGTCAAAGTAAGTGTAACTTACTAGATGGGCATGGAGAAAAATTATTTAAGGTATTGACAGCACTAAGGTTTTATGCAAGTGGCAGTTATCAAACTGATATTGGTTTAAATGTTTATACAGCAATAAGTCAGACTTCTGTTAGCCGTTGTATAAGGGAAATAAGCAACATAGTTGCTCGACCGGAATTTTATAATTCTTGGGTTAAATTTCCGGGAACTATGGACGGATTAAAAGCTACTCGAAATGAGTAAGTTAATAAGTTAGTAATACAATTTGAAGCTCGTATTGGAATATTGTACATGTAAATATTATAATTTTTAGATTCTACCAACAATTTAATTTCCCTGGTGTGTCGGTTGCATAGATTGCACTCACATTGCAATAGTTGCACCCCGAATTGATGAGCACATATATGTTAATAGAAAGGGCTATCACTCTTTAAATGTTTTATTCGTCCATGATTTTTTAAAACTTTAATTAAAACTATTTTCAGACATGTGATGCAAATCTTAGAATTTTACATGCAAGTGTTAGATATCCAGGGAGTACTCATGACAGTTACGTTTGGAACAACAGCAATTTAAAAGAATATTTTGTAAATCTGCATAATAGGGAACATACATAATTTTTTTTACTAGGTTTTTATACACCAATATGTAATACATAATTATAGGTACACAATAATAAAATGTTGAAATTTATGCTGTTGTAGGAGATTCTGGCTATGCACTGAGATCATATATGTTAACACCACTTACAAACCCCGAACCTCTACCTGGTACTTCTGGATATAGGTACAATCAAGCGCACAGGAGTACGCGATCGTTAATAGAAAGATGCAATGGTGTTTTAAAGATGCGTTTTAGGTGTCTTTTAAAGCACCGTGTACTTAATTACGATCCGGAAACATCAGCCAAAATTACACAATCTTGCATCGTACTGCATAATATGTGCATTGCAGAACAAATTCCTGAGCCCGAATATGAGGAATTTGATGAAGTGGATTTTGGTATGATACCGAATATTAGAGAAGGAGATGCAGTACTTAGACGAGTCAATCCAGAATTGACTAAGGGAAGAGAAATGCAAAGAGCAATAATTAATAGATATTTTGAATGACTTCTATATTTATGATAAAAAATGAAACAATAAAAATACATTAATTAAAACTTTTTACAAACTAAAATTACCTATGCTTATTAAGAAGTATATTTTGATAACAACACGTCAACTTTATCTAAAAGGCACTTAATGTTATTATTTAATTCTTCCTTTAATTGAAGATCTTTTTCTAATAAAGCCAGTTTCTGTTCGTGATAGTTTTTCTTTAATTCCAATTTCCTTTCAGCACTTTTCGCCAGTACTTCTGTAGCACGAATGGAATTTTCCAATCTTCTGGTTGTTGAAGTTTTCTTCCTATTTGCTTCTATAAATGCAAATACTATATTATTGACAAAGTAGATTATTCACAGCAACTTCTAATATATTGTTTATAAAAGAGGTTGATTAGATTAAACGAAAACTTACTAGAAGCGCGGGTTCCTTTATTTTCAAAATGAGTTATTGTACACTGACTGTTTTCTAAATCATGTGTCGGTAAGTCGATAGCTTGAATATCATTATAAACTTCTGTTGTGCCGCCGTTTTCAACATCTGTGTCCTGAAATATTTATTATTAAATCATGAGAATTGTGTAAGAAGGAAGTTATTACTATATTAAAATATTTACCATACTAATAACCGATACCTCGACTGGAAGACCAACGATGGACGTTTTGCTAATTAAAGCCAAGACATTTTCTTCTGCCTCTGTCAAATCTGGTATTGATTGCCCTCCACCAGTTTTTTTCTTGTGTTGAAGAATCTCACTTTTTTTTGGATTTGATTTTCTGCTTGGTGTCTTGTCAAACCTATTAAAATTAGCATAAATGTGGTGCCTAAATTATATTCTAATTTAAAATGTACCTTTCTCCACTGCTTCCAGTCTTTTTTCGCTCCAGGAATAGCATTCAGTGTTTCACTTATTGTTTGCCATTTTTGCTGGGCATCTTTGGCCGTAAAATTTGGGGTGAATTTCCCACTCGTTAAGTTGTGCTCTTTTTTTAACATTTCAAATAAATTATCTTTCTGTTCTTTAGATAAATTCCACACCTCTTTGCCATTTTCACTTAATCAATATCCAAGTCAAAGTTTTGATAAAGTAAACACATTTAATTACAACTGTCATCCGAAACAGTTGCCAAATAATACAATCGCATTGGCGCGCCCGCTGCTCTTTTGTTACAGCGAGCATACGCATGCGAATATGAACAGTGAAATCCGCACTACCTTGAAGAATAGCGTATCGCAGCGTGCGGATGGTCGTATGCGTAAATGATCATGCGGAAAGCTTCCGCATACGAACGATACGCACAGTTTCAAGAATAACACCCCAGGACAAACACTCGAAAACAACTGACGCGACCTGCGCTGGCGACCGGATCACATGCACACACGCACAGGTACACGGTACGGTGTCACTCGAAAGAATTGATTTTCGATCTTGCACCGGTCAATTAATATGAGTGTTTATTTTATTTTGAGGAAATTAAACACATCCTCTAAAATACCACTCTCAAAAGTGATATCTTGCAATTTTCTATTTAAGGTTGTAATTTGTAGGGTATGACAAATGTAGCTCACAAATTGTATTATATCCACTAGAACCACAAATAAACTTTAATCTCAAAGCTGTTGCTACCGTTTTATTTGACCAGAATGTAGTACTTGGTTTTTGTTGATGCATTGCCTCAATTTGATCATCATCAAAGATGTTTTGAAACACCGATTTCCTTTTTCTTTCCAAATGTAATTTAATACTAGTCTCTTATTAGTTTCAAAATTATTCTTCTGTTGAGGTTCTTTATGACTTTGTTTTGATATGCAATAATGTCTTTTAATTTAAAAAACTTCCAAAATGTCGCCATCAAAATGAGGGGTAGTACTTATAAGTTTTTTTTAGAAAATTACCCGTAACTTTGTTTTCAAATTTTTTATCTTCATTATCTCAATAGAATTCGCTCCCACAACTGTTTATGTGGAATAATGAGGGCACTGCATTATATTTTAGTCTTTTACATGGGGCTTTGCCTGTTGTTAAGAACTGGTCTGGTGTAAAATGTTCATCGCATAATCTGTACGATTTTTCATGCTGTAAGATCTTAATACCAGACCTTTCTACCCATACTTTTTTATAAGGATATTTTTTTGGAAACCTAAACACAGCAATGTTCTTGCTAGAACGGTTCTTACACCCAACTGCTGAACAGCCAGTGACTTTAGTAAAATTTATTAACAATAATGATCCTCGACACCGAAATGTCAAGAGGCTAAAGATAATGAATGAATGAATACACTAATAAAAAATCAAATAAACAGAATGCCACTTGTAATTACAGCAAAAACTACAAACGTCAAATGACATTAATAATTTCCATGGCCGGCTGTCACTTTGACATTTGTCACACAATTCAGCAGGCCATGCAAATTGGTTCCAACCTATCAGCATTGATCACTTGTATGTCCCATCTATAATCTTAATATACAGGGTCTGAATTAGAGACCCTAGAAATGAGAGACTGGCCATTTACCGGAAGTAACTAGATTCCCCTAGCGAAATGTTGGTGGCAGTGGTCCCGAAAATGGCGACCGTGTAAACTCAGCTGTTTTACAAGATTTGAGCGCTTCAATTATAGTCATCTGCACTGTCAAACTGACATTATGTTGGCACCACTGCTATTTTTTACCTTTTAACAATTAAATTACTGTACAGTCTATTAAAAAACACATTATTTTTGAGGTATAGTCAAGAATTTTTTTTAAATTTTGACACTGACAGTGCAGATGTCATGTAAATGGATTATAGGTATTGTTTTGTGATTTCAATCAATGTAAGTTGTGTGAGTAACTACTTACTAAATAATAATAATTTGTATTTGTACTGGATATGGACAACATGGTTCATTTCTAAGAACCGCTCGCTCACTAGAATGAACTAGTTCTCTTTTTATAGCTCACCAGCTTTCCTGCACCCCTTTGGAATTTTTCACCGCGATTCTGTATGCCGCTCCCACATACTGAGTTTCGCATACAGTATTCACGTTTGAAATGGGCCTAATAGAAGATATATTAAAAATTACAGATTTCCTAACCTTACTCCACATAGTAAATAAACAAGTTAGTACTCATATTTAGCTGGAAAATTGTAAATAACAGTAAATCTATAATGTGAAAGTAATCTATAATTCACGTTTGTATTTTAGAAAATGCCACCTTGCTACTGAGCTGGTTAAATTAAATAAATTAGATATGTAGCATAAATAAAAACAGCAGTCTAAAGGGGGATATAGCATGTTAAATAAAAAGACGCCGCAACGTGGAGCTATAACAATATTAATTTGTAGTCAAGTTACCCCAATACCATGCACAGTATCACCTTCAAAAGCAATAACAGCGTTGGAACAGAGAATTGAAGCATTTTGAATAATTATTCAATGTAGAATGATTGCCGTTGATACTACTGGACTATTTGTACTCTTAGGTCAATGGCTCACAACGGTTGAGGTTGAGTGAACCGTGACCTTGGCGGCGTATCTTACAAAATTATATTTAAAATTAGAGGCCCTGCATACCTTATAGATAAGTATTAAGAAATGCCATAGTAGTAAACAGAAAATGAAGTGTAGGTACCAGTCTGCTCTGATGGATAAAACCATTTAAATGGGTAAAATATCATTCTCATTACCCCAGAAGAATTTAAAGTATGAAAAATTCATGCAGAGATACGCACATTTATGTGAATCAACACACAATTTCGATTTTACCAAAACTGTCAACGCCAGATCTCCTTGCTACGGCCGCTAAACTACTCTCTAATGTTCGTTATGAATCTCCAGTTGCAGTTATTGCAGTAAACATTCAAGTAATGTATTAAAGATAACTGATTAATATGCAGTTTGCAGGGATTTGGATTAGTATAATTGAACGCGTTAAGTGGGAAGTCGTCCAAAGTATGTGGAAATATCTCACTGATGTAACTACGAAGATAGACAATGAGCAAGCACCATGCGATGTCATCCCACCATATAGCAGGTCCTTGCTGTAGTCGACTATAATCAACTAATCCTTTGAGGAGAAACTTTACTCCATAATAGCGTTGTTTGATGACAACCAGGGATATAATAAAGTGTGGCATGATAGTCTCCCATACTACATTCCTCTCAAATCATACCTAGAAGAACCGCACTTCCATATGAAACACGACCAACTGCAAAGAAAACACAGCTTTAGCTTTTATCAATAATGTACCATTTTCAGAAGTCGAAAAAGTTAAATATCTCGATATAAAGTTGAACAAGGACTCAAGGTCTCAAGTGGAAAACAGATATATGGTGTAAAAGGAAAAAACGTGTTACAAACTGTCCATTCCAGTAGCAACAACGTAGGCTTCCCAGATGGACTTAAACAGCTCAAAACTTTGGCGAATCTCACCTGTATCCACCTGCAATGGCTTTGGCCATGGCACATTCGAAGAACGAAGAACTACATGCGGTACTTTCTGCTGCTTTCTTCTGCAATTCTTGTATTTGGCTGGTTACCAACTGCATTTTTTGCATCTGCAGAGCTAAGAATTGTTCCAAACCTTCCGTCTCGAATTACTATGTAAACTACGTACAATTTTAACCTAATTTTGCAAGTGTATTTAACCTCTAAATTCGGTTGTCGGAAATTTCCAGTTTCTACAGCCTACACACAAGTAAAGTATTTTTGTTGAATATAAAATTTTGTTTAGTCAATACAAATTTTGTCTATGTAACTTTGCAAGCGTGATGTCTCAATTTATGAAAAAATTCATGTAAATCTACCAAAGGATGCCAAATTTCAACCATTTGATAATATGTACTTATCTGCCTCGCAAGCTCGGCAGATAACCCGTCCAGCCTCGCCACATAAAGTATAACTTTTGCTCCTAATAACATAATATACTATTTTAAGGGTCACTTCCTTTATACATTTAAGTTTGAAATTCCCGCCATATTTGAGAGCACACCATTGGCGCCGCCATTTTAGGGACCAGGTTCGCGTCAACCAATCAGGCCAGCGACGGCCAATGGCCAGTCTCTCATTTCTAGGGTCTCTAGTCTGAATCATAGATATATTAAACAAGATACAGCCATGCGCGGTAAACGTATGTTCGTGCTTAAAAAACATATCAAAGAATTCGGTACATCTCTCCATTTCATTCTGCCACGCATTTAATGTATTTGTTATTTCTTTTTACTAGTTAGCCGTAAGTCGCACGAATTTCGAGTGCTTTGTTTTGAAGTGTCATTCAAATTTAAAATTACGCCAAACTCGTAATTTACGTAGTTTATTGAAATAATAAAAAGCTCAATTAATATTTATAATGAAAATGAGGACTTGTATTCTGTATTCTATTTCTTATAGTCCTTTTTATGAAGATTTATCCTTCCATCGGTGCGTAAACTCTTTTCAAAATATCTAAATAATACCTACTTACTACCTGTACTTATTATTCTTTGGCACCTCAACCCTGACAGGTTATGGATGCCGTTAATTAGTTTCTAGATTGCTTTCTGTCTTGTTTCAAAACTGCGGGTGTGTCCTGGCCTTTCCTATTATTTTTCCAGGCTTTTCAACCTCAGGTTTTCCTTAAGTTGTACCATGGCTTTTAGGTCTTACAATATGCTGTCCTCTCATTGTAACTAATATCAAACATAATGCACAATCAAATAAACACGTCTATTTATTTAATACCCACTGTTTTGGGCTAAAATGCAGAATCCGAGGCCAATTACAATCCTTCATCTACATATTTTCCTTATAATTTTGAACATGCAGATTTACCAGTCAAACTGCTGTTTTCGTGGTTTTGATTGCTATATTGAGACAACAAAGACTATTTCTGGCACCATGTAACACAAGTTAAATGTATTTTGTCCGAATTTCTCTCAATATCGCATCAAAGTACCATTGCTTGCATAGAAAAGTGGGACAGTAAAAAATTTTATTTTGAAAAATGTGTTGGTGGCACTGTAAGTCTATGTCAAATTCGATGTTAGCAGGTTAGGGTTTGCGTCAGTTTTGACACAAACTGACGCAAAACCTAACCTGGTAACCTCGAATTTGACATAGACTTACAGTGCCACCAACACATTTTTCTATGCAAGCAATGGTACCCCTCTAAAGGATAGCGCTATACGTAATTCAAGCACTGAGAGTGACAGCAATAGAAGGTACGTCATTTTGAACTATGTCGCCGCATGGCTGTATCTTGTTTAATATATCTATGGTCTGAATTAGAGTCCCTGTATATAGTTATATAAGAGTCGGGCAAACACAAATGTCAGCCGCCATTAGTGTTCCAAAAATAAATGGTAGCGTTCAAGGCTGGAGTTGTTTTCCTTAGTAGGTATGTGTCACTTTGATAAATTTAATTACTTGTCAGTTTGACATTGTCAATAAATGGTAAACTTAATGCATTTACGAAAACTACACTGGTAGATATCTACCGTTTACCGATTGGTGGTTAGCTGATTTTGAAGTAGATAGATCGGATTGAGTAATTTACGAGCGGTTTTTTGGTGGTGTAGTAAACATATAACCTCTAAAAACTTGTCTTGTCGTCGAATCGAACAATATTACGTACGTCATTTAATTGTCATTGCCATAGCCACCCTTCAAGTTTCCATTTTAGATTACTGCGCATGCGCAGTGGATCGTAGCCAATCAAAAATTGAACCGCGTTTGCCCGACTCTTATCTTACTATATACAGGGACTCTAGTCTGAATTAGAGACCCTGTATATTAAGATTAGAGATGGGACATACAAGTGATCAATGCTGATAGGTTGGAACCAATTTCCATGGCCTGCTGAATTGTGTGACAAATGTCAAAGTGACAGCCGGCCATGGAAATTATTAATGTCATTTGATGTTTGTAGTTTTTGCTGTAATTACAAGTGGCATTCTCTTTATGTGATTTTTTATTAGGGCATTCATTCATTCATCACCTTTAGCCTCACTGACATTGCGGTGTCGAGGATCATTATTGTTAATAAATTTTACTAAAATGACTGGCTGTTCAGCAGTTGGATGTAAGAACCGTTCCAGCAAGAACATTTCTGTGTTTAGGTTTCCAAAAAATTACCCTTACAAACAAGTATGGGTAGAAAGATCTGGTATTAAGAACTTGCATCCTGAAAAATCGTAGATTATGCGAAGAACATTTTACACCAGACCAGTTCGTAACGACAACAGGAAAAACCCCATGTAAAAGACTAAAATATAATGCAGTGCCATCATTCCACATAAACAGTTGTGGGAGCGAATTGTATTCAGATAATGAAAATTTTAAAAACAAAGTTACGTATAATTTTCTAGAAAAACTTAGTGCTACCCCTCATTTTGACAACGACAACATTTTGGAAATTTCTAAATCAAAAGACATTATTGCAAATCAAAACATATTTTTTGAATCTGAAGGTGCAAAATTATGTTTGGCCTCACTGTAGCTGTCAATTACTGGTCTAAAAGTAAAGACGAAAAAGAAAAAAAACTATAAATTTAAAAGATCATCTAAACCGGCCACACCATGTGTTTGGCAATCACAAAAAAATACTAGGAATAATTTTGTAGCAAAGCAAAAATGGAATCTGGAGAGGTATACCTAGTCATATATTAAATCTTATTCAATATTTTGTTACTTATCTTCTATCTTTATATAGGAAAATCAAATTCCTTATTTAAAAACCTGTAAAATTTACGAAAAGACCAAGGAAAATAGCAAATGACATCTAGTTTACTTCACAACATAGACAATAACATTGCGGAATCATATAATTCTGTTGTAGCTAAATTTGTTAGAGGCAAGCAAATTACTTTTTCGTTAAAAGGATCATATTAAACCTGATGCACTGGAGCTGCTTTGTTGTTTATTAATTAATACATGCTTATAATCGGATTATCATGATCTGTTAATCCTCAGTGACCGAGGCCGTAGGCATTACAAATACCACCAGCGCCAAGGTATAACGGCAATAAAATGGTGAATTACTGGACCTGATTTAGCAAGATTCTGTAGTTACAAAAGTGATTATTGTCTTTACTTTGCAATTTCTTAAACAATTATTAGCTTTAACATTCAATTATATGGTTTGTACGAATAAACACTCATATTAATTTGTTTTTATACATATAAAAATTCAAAATACCTATAAGTTATTTCAATGAAAAGTAACTTTAATGCCACTGTACATACATTTATGTAATAACTTATATAACAATTCATTTTTGAGCTTTAACTGCTCGAGTATTTGTTTCCGTTGTTGAATTTCTTTACTTCCAATTCTTCTCAATTTTTATTTCATTCTATAATGGCTTTTCGCAATTCGTGCCATTCTTTTGATACACTTGCATGACTTCTAGTATTACGAATGCTAATTGTTGGTGGTTTTGGTAAGTTTGGTGTAGTAGGTACTACGTGATCTACTAAAATGTAAATTTTAAGATTTATAACTATAATTTCTAGTTTCTATAATAGTTACTCACTGCTGACATTACTGCCGTTCTTTTTATCAATATCTTCTGCATCATTTGTTGTTCCCAGTAGCCTACACCTGGTCTATTGTATGTTGCTTTGAAAGTATTTCAAAGTTCTCTAAAATAGATAATGTTGAACTAAAAATGAATTTGATAATTTTGAACTAGATACCATTCCGATAGAATTTTTGGCCTCTACCAGTTGTCTGGACGTTTTCAATTTTATTTTTATAACCTTTTGAAGCTTATCCACTTATTCCCTGTTCATTTTACCCATACTTTTCTTTAATGTCTTAATTTTCCCATCTTCAGCCATTGGCCTTTCTCTCTGTATCGATTTATTAACAATTTATCACTTCTTCAACGCAGCGTTTTCAACATCGCTTTGGGGAAAATTGCGCCTTTCAGCTTCTGACACACGTGAGTCTTAGAAGTAACAGCATACGCATAGTTAAAAAGGATGCTGAAACGTAAAAGCCCCTTAATCAATCATATCAAATAACTTTCTGATTACCCTAACAATTTTAATTACCTTCTTGCTGCTGCTCCGTTTGATTAACATGGTTAATTAATAGTTATTTACCTAACAAGTTCGGGAAGTTAATTTTCCCGAATGAGCACTTTGTTTGCAGCACGACCGAAGGGAGTGCTGCATGTAGTGCGAATTCGGGAAAATTCTTCCCGAAAGAGGTAGGTACAATGTTTTTTGTAACGAATAACTCAAAATATTTGAAAAAGTTAAAAAAATATTATTTAGTGTTTTACAACTTTACTGAGTTGGCAGCACAAATTACTAAATTTTTATACGTATCCTAGCACCTGTTAGCTTTTGTTGACGTTTACAGCGCCCCTGGAACACACAATTGCCATAGTTTTTGTGGGAAATCGCGCATTTGACAAGTTATACCGGGAGTCTATATTTACACAGCTGATTGCAATGTTCTTACATCTTTTTAAATGAATTTGTAACTAACTATACGTAAACCCAAACTGAAACAATTTTAAGGTTAGTTCTCGCGCTTCTGAACCTTTGAATAAGTAGAGTTCTGAACCTACACTTTACTAGTTCAATCTACTCGTCGCCAGGAATAAATTCATCACGTTTGGTTCGTAATTCGAAATACAAACGAACAGAATGCAGTTTGTTCAGTTCACAAAAACGAAAACATTTTCTTGCACTAAGTAAGTCTGAGCAGCCAAACAAAGAAAGCTTTACAAAGAAACTACCTAATTAAATAATGTGAATAGATAATTTATACCTAGCTACAGTCTGTAAAATCCGACGTAATTTTTATTGATAATGAATAATTATTTTCGTTATTTGACATTTAGAAATTTATTGTGTAAAGTAAATGTCAGTTTAGTAATGACATCTTGAAATTTTGTTTGAAAAACAGAAACTGATCAACTTAGCCTTGGAAACTGGTTCCACTTGTCCCATCTCTTATCTTACTTAATATACAGGGTCTCTAGTCTGAATAGACCTTTACCGCCATCTAGAAGCGGAGGTTATACGCTTAAACAGAAAATAATTTTTCAGATGTTCCTTATAAGGAACAGTAGGTTCATTTGGGTTAAGGCTGGGGAATTTGGAGACAAAACGCAGCAGTTGAAAATGTCATGTTTAGTTACCAAACCAATTAATATCTTCGGCTGCGCTTTTGGACAGTAGTTAATTAAAGATAAGTGATGAGATTGATATACATTTTGATATGCATTTCATTTTAAAAAGTGATTAGAAAAGCTCGCAAAAAATAAAGAAAAGTCACCCTACTACTTCATAATTTAAACTGCTCATTTTTAATTTGCATACAAAATAACCTATCTGAGTCTACTCTCCAAGTGCATTTAAAAGTATATAACTAAAATAAATTACAAATAAGCAATTTGTTAATTAGTAGTTCAGGACAATAGTTTACCCTATAAGGCCTGTAGAAATTTAAAACGACCGCCATATTTAGCAACAGTTTCTGGTTACTTCGTAATGCAACCAATTTTACATAGATGGAGCCTCTGTAAAACCTGATAGAGAACTATAGCACAGATTGTAATAACCATGGAGTGTCTCCATGGTAGTATTCAAAAACTAAATGTGATACTTGGAAGAAGTTATATTATTGGTTTGTGCATTTTAACCTCAAAGTTTGTAATATCCACAATAAGATTGTTTTGCCAGACTACATTTTTGCAATAAAAAAACTATTGATGGATTGTGCAGTTATAAATTATTAACTACTGAACGATTCCTTTTAGAATAGTATAGTACCATTACTGTAGTTTCACTTACGCATTAGTATATTACGTTATAAAATGGGTAAGTGCCTTAGAACAGGCCGAAAAAAGTTAGAATAAGGCCCCAAGCGCCAAGCTCTGCTTTTTTTGAGGACTGTTCCTGTAAAGCACTTAACGATCAAGTCT
This sequence comes from Agriotes lineatus, assembly GCA_940337035.1. Taxonomy (NCBI): domain Eukaryota; kingdom Metazoa; phylum Arthropoda; class Insecta; order Coleoptera; family Elateridae; genus Agriotes; species Agriotes lineatus. The sequence goes on along the minus strand of CALNHX010005918.1, from coordinate 15,112 downwards.
CGTATAACATCTTTTGCGCTATCAACATAAAAGATACCGTTGAATATGACAAATATATTATTGTGTGCCTAAATAAAGTGCGTGATTGTTGTTTCTATAGTAACTAAATGAAAGTATAATCAAGCAATAATGATCGGTTGTACTGCTAAAGAATATTCTCGTATGCATTATTATTATTATTAAATGCAAAAACAGATGGAGGGCAAGTGTTCTATGAAATTCGTTAAAACCAAAATAAACGTGTGTATGTGTAGCAGTTCATTTCAAAAAACTATCGGATGTTGTCAAGGGAGCCGTCAAATGCTATCGGTCTAGGCTATAAAAATATATCTATCGGACTTGTTGCAAAGCTGCTCGACAGTTGCTGCTAGACCGGTTTAGGAAAAAGAATTAACAGTTTTTGGAATTGAAAAATTTGTTAATTCAACTCCTGGCAGCAATCTTGAATCTGATGTTTTTAAAGCATCAGTGGTACCTAACATTTGAAGTGGATGACATCGATGTCAGAAACGCTGAACATCAAAGGAATAACATAGATGAACCACTATTATAAGCTAACAGGTGTTTTAATAATTATATAGTTATACCAATGGAGCCAAAATTATGTGTGTCCACAGGAGTACGCACCATAGAGATAAGATAATGCTAATAGAATATAAATATCAACCAGTGCTATGACCACCGTTCCTTTTCTTGTACCACTTATAACAATATTGTTTCATACAGTGGCGAGTCAGAAGCCAGAAAACAACGTTGTAGCGTACCGGCGATCACAGCATTAGCCGATCTTTCTATTCTATTTGGTTATCCCTATGGTGCGTCCTCCTGTGGACACACGGTATATAACAGCAATAAGATAACATGAACAAGAAAATGACACGTATTGCTTGAGTAAGAAAGAGAAACATAGAGAAACATAGTAGCAAATATTCGAGTAGACTTGAGGCTTATTTTAATTATGACAGATGTCAATCAAACATGCCTACTAAAATAAGTTTTTTGTATGGTAATTTCTTTCTTACTCAAGCATTCTATTTTGTTGTTCATGTTATCTCATTGCTGTTATGTATAATTATGGCCCCATCCGTATAACATTTGTACACATACATACAAGGCACGAGAAACAATTACATTTGCAAAATCTTGTATCACCTAAACACATATGGTATCGGGTGATCAAATAAATTTCACCTCTAGTGTGCTGTGGCTCTATATAAACATCATGGACGTAGGAACCATATGTTGGTGGCACTGTAAGTCTATGTCAAATTCGAGGTTAGCAGGTTAGGTTTTGCGTCAGTCTGTGTCAAAACTGATGCAAAACCTAACCTGATAACCTCGAATTTGATATAGCCTTACCGTGCCACCAACATATTATTGATACGTCCATGATGTTTATATGGAGCCACAGCACACTAGAGGTGAAATTTATTTGATCACCCGATATATCTGACAGCATTCGGGAAATTTGTACAGTTGTTATAAATAAAAATATTGTGACAGATAACTGTATACTACTATAGTGTTATAACTGTTAGTATAAACTATATTAGAATATACTTATAAATTAGTGCAGCGGTGTAAAACACGTCTATTTGGGAAGACAGAATTTATTCATTGTTTACAAAACTTGTTCATATTTACAAAAAATAGGTAGGTAGGAAAGCTAGTATAACTCCGCATATCAGAATTATACTTAGCTATAAAACCTCCTGGATCTTTTCAACCATCCCTAAATCTATTAACAATGAAGTATAACATATAACAAAACAGGTTACAGGTACAGAAACGAGAAGAGAAGATCAACCCGGGCTAGTAGGGGGGAAGATTGTGGGAAGCAGCAGCTTGCTGCAATCTTTGATGCAAGCTGAAAAGAAAAAATAACAGCAAGCATGTGCACAACAAATTAAGAAGCACCAAACAAATGAATACATGAAAACTTGGAAGCGTTAACTTATTATGGAAATAGATTTGTTTAAAGCGCTCGAATCTTACAGTCCTGAGAATGCCTTCCAAGATCATGTACTTATTTGTATGTTGCAGAATTTTAAATGGGCCTAAATAACCCTGTTTATAGCTCTTTGTGTGGGTGTCATTCCGAAGGTACTTCTTCTTTGATCAAAATCTAGCCGATAGTGCGTTCACAGTAGCGCTGGGCAGGTGGCTAACCTCATCCATCAATAGAAGGTGAGCTCCTGAAGTGTTAAATGATTGTCAAGAGTAGGTAGAGTATTACAACCTGGACGGACAGCTTTACATGTCCTCTGAAATTGGGCAAAGTGTGCAAGGCAGTTGCCTCGGACACATAAGCCACACTTGAAATTTTAAAATTTATACAATTATAGTAATTTATGGTAGAAGTGTGTTATATTATAAATAATCCATGAGACAAAAGATGAGCCCTCAAAGCCGTCAGGCCAAGAGGGGTATTTTCTATACCTACCACACATGTGCCATACAAAATTGTATCCAACAACTCAATAATTACCAAAAAAGCATCAATTTTTTATTGACAGTTATGAAAAGTCAAAGTGACTAATTAATTGAAAATGAGCTAAAGTATTTATAAGCCACGGGAGTGAGTTAAGAACTTGTAAGTCACTTGTGGGCTATTTATTATAACGGTGTTCAGAGTAATGTGCGTTATAATGTAAACAAGCTAAATAACCCACGGTGTCGAGGGCAAATTGTGTTATGATGTAAACTAACTAGTAGTACTAGCCCAGTTTACTTGTTTAAAACAAACTAGTAAAACACCATATTACTATTGAGTGTTGGATAAAATTAGTTATTATTTGCATATAAAATAAAATTATTAGATCTTTCAAGGCCCTTTTTGGTCATCGTATCTCCGTTTTCTTTGTGCTTCTATAATGTAGTCAGGATCAACACATTTGATTCCTCGTTTTAAATTCCCTCTTACTAATTCTGGTAATATACAAAACTTATAAAATGTTATCAATTTTTCCAGCATGATTCCATTCCAAAATGCTTCGTCCCTTTCAATTTCCTCTATAAACAAAGGCTGACTCTCGTTTATAAAAACAACAAAATAACATAGCTCCTTTTTAGAAATGTTTAGCTGCCCTTGTACCTGCAACATGGGAAATAGTATACAAGTTATGATACAAGATCGGTAAGTGCCTTATAACAGATCAACAAAATGTTTGAAAAACAAAACCAGAAAGGTGACATTTTATTTACTGTAAGCACTTAGCGATGAATATCGTACTACTGCATTGTTGGTAGTAGCACTGTAAAGCTATGTCTTATTCGTAATTTTCAGGTTAAGTTTTGAGTCAGTCTGTGTCAAATTTCAAACAAAACCTAACCTACGAACCTCGAATTTGACATAGACTGACAATACACTTCAGTACTGCCAATACACTTCAGCACTGTCAAAAGTATATCACAAATCATAGGCGACTAAGTATAAATTTATTTCGCGACATATTCTGACTGTGCAAACTATTTAGGCATAAGAATTGCTACTGTAAGATAAAACGTCGTATATCACACGTGAGCGAAATGCCATTATAAGCTTGTGAGAAATTGTATCGCTCGTGCTAGGGCACTCGCGATTCAAAATTCTCACTCGCAAATAATGATGCATTTCTCTCACTTATAATATAATCTACTATTATGCAAAGTACATAAAATAGTGTATTATAATTACTTACTTGATAATAATAATTATGCGTCTTTTTTAAAGACAGTTTGTTATTTCTAAACTGCAGGCACAGATTAGGAATGGTTTTCGCTGCTTCTTCCAAGGATATGCCCAATTTTGATACTTTAAATAAACATTTTATTTCCACAATCGCGTTATCTCTAATTAACCCTACAACAAAATGAAAATATGGTAAAATAAGCTATTGTTTTGCAATGAACAGATTTTACCATCTGGTGATGCTCCTAGAAAGGGATGCTCTGAGTCTATAAATAATCCACTCTGTTCAATAGTGATTCCCAGAACTTCCTCTAGTAATGAAATAGCTACTGCTTCGTTCATTTTGCCATATTCAATAGCTTCTGAATAAAAATTCTGTGGAGCTAAAATAGATTTTACTAGAGAATGGCATGAGGTGTAATTTCGACGTTTAATAACTGCGCCAAAATTTGAAGCAGTTAAACGCTCAGATCGCTCTATTCTATACTGCGGATTATCAAATTGACCCACGGTAGCTTTTGCAATTTCATTGCTTCTTTCTGCTGTTACCTATAAAATATAAAATTTTTAGATTTATATTATAAATTGCTCTTTATTTCGAACCTCCAAATGTCTCAATTTTCTGTTACATTCATTTTTGAATTCTTGGGGACTCAATTCAGGCTCTAGAGCTAATGGGCCATAATCCGTATTCACCGTAGTTTTAATTGTTAATGGTTTGGTTTTTTTCTGGGATTTTGCATTAAATTGTAACTTTCTCTGATACTTTGTTTGCGAATCCATAAACTTTTTAAAGTATTTGCCTGGACTTTTTAGACATGCTCTTTTCCAAGGACTAGTGTGCCACAAAAACCCTGCAAACATACGCAACACTTACACATAATCTTATTATTTACAATATAAACTTACCCTCATTATATCTTAAAGCAGCAATATGGGACCTACTTTGGAAAGACGATCTCTGTATTAAATTTAATCGTTTTCCCATATTAAATCGAGCCAGTATACTCATAAAGACTTCAGCCCGGTTATTAGTCTCATTGTCGATTAAAAGTGGCCCTTTTCTTATTACTAAACTTAATGCACCTACAATATAAAAATTATTAACATATAGCTCTTACATTTTCCTTTGAATAAATACCTTGAATTAATCTAAACAGTCCAGATGATCTGGCATTATTTAATCGGCTGTCAGCTGTGCTACCACACGTTGCACAGTAATAATCAGCACATTTAACATGGTGCTGAAAAACATGATACGGACCATTTTCTAAATCCCTTTGAAGTGTGGTAATGTCTCCATGCGCATTATCATATATGGCTTTTTGTGCAATCTTTTGTAGCTCTATTATTGTTTTATATGATAACAATTTCCTTGCAGCAAGAGAAACATTTCTCTTGTCATTTTTTATACCATAGAGTCGTTTACCATAATTTTTTATAATATGGTTGGTACATTCAACTTTAATAACCTAGAAAATATAAGCTGTAGAAATATTATCAAGATGGAAACAGGTCAATTACTTCTTTTCCATAGGGAACCTTTTGTTGTATATGTACATAAACACTGGAATCACCATCTGCTATGAATTTTTTATACTTGAATCCATGCATATCTATACTGCTACAAAATCCTTCAACAATAATATTAGCCTCCATTCCAGAAGAAGATCCAGTCCAGTTCTTGAAACAGGTGTGAGATTTGGATTCTATGCCTTTGTTTTGGGATCGAGCACATATTATGCAAAATTTGTTGCGAACGCCTAAGTATAAAACCTTTTTTGTTGCTCGGCCTGTTATAACTCCCTGCAATATTAATCAGTGGATAAAATAAAGTATATTAAAGTTTCAGTCTGTAGTAAACTTACAACTCCAGATGCTGCATTATAGTTGTGACCATAGCTACGTTTAGACCATCCTCCATCTAGATAAACTGTAATCCATGGTATACCATCTGCATCAATTTGACCTTGTGCAATAGCTAAAGCATACTCTTCTTTACCAGCCTTTTCCATGTTCATGTACATTGATTCCATCCACACCTGTTACACATATATGGTAGTAATAAATGTTTTTAGTTCCACGATAACAGTTTACCTTGCTTAAGTCATCTTGAATTGTGTAAAACATAGTATTTGAAAGTGGTGGTATATCTAACGAACTTAAAAATTCTTCAGTATGTTTGAAAGTGCTTCCTGTAGCAAAACTACCCCACACTGCTGCTGTGTTAGTAGTAGATTTAGGCTTCTGCGGGCTTTCCGTTGCACATGTCATGGTTTTTTCACACATGTTGCACTTGTATACTATGGTACTCACTAAACCACTTCGATTTTCCTTCTCAATTATTAATCTTCCAGAGGTACAACTTCTCGCATGATCTTCACCAAGACGAATGGTTTTTTGCAATAAATATCCAATTTCCACGATTCTGTTACCAGTAATTTTAGATTCTTCTTGTGGCTCTTTTTCAATTAATAATTTTTCTGCTATAATTCTACAATACAGTTATTTATTGTACAAGTGTAGAATGTAGCATATTAGTAACGAAAGAAAAAGTTTAACCACAACTCCCATAGGGTAGAGTGGTTAATTTTACAGTCTCGATAAATACAAAAAAAAAATATTGTCAGCTGTGAAAAGTCAAAGTGAGAAATTAATTGGAAGTGAATCGAAGTACTGAGAGATCAAAATTATTTACTATACAAGCAGTGTTATGTGGATATTACCCACTAGAGAAAAAGTTTGGTCTACGAGACCGTAGGCCCTGTGGGCTAACTTTCTCGAGTGGGTAATACCTTGCAACACTACGTGTGCAGTACAACATTTTATCCATACCCCTAAATAAACTTTAAAAAAGCATCACTACCTGTTTGTTTCAACCTTTTCGGTTGCCAGGTGACACCAGAACACAGATAGCATTAAACATTAATATGTAAACTAAAACTCACTCACGTTATGGTAATCAAAAAGTCGCTTGTGTGTAATATCAATACTGCGATTGTTAAAATTGCTAGTTATGGGGCGTTTATTAAGAGATATTGGATAAAATAAGTTTATAATTAAGAGTCGCATTTGATTAGTTTTATAAGTTTTGTAGTACTGAAGTGGATTGTTAGTCAGTATTACCAAACATAAAACGAAACAGCGTTGCTATGCTGTAATGGTTGCCATGTTGTAAAATACCATCTAACAGAATCATTTTGAATGTACAAATGTAGTACATTACCAAATGAAATGAGATGAAAATAATTTATATATTGTCACTACATCGTAAATAGTAATAATATTTTAGAACTTACTGCTCAAATTCTTCATTGCTCCCCCATGCACTATCTAGGTCAATTTCTTCTGCTTCTGTAGTAAGGTCTCTTTCATTTTCATCATCAGATTTCCAGAAATCTTCCATATCTTGTAACACGATAGGTGAAGGCATCGATGAAATGCTGAAAATAAAATAAAAATATTTAATATATACACTCAAGGTGAAAAATATTACACTTATTTTAATGTCATGGGAAAAAATTGGTTTTGTTGGACATTTCTGTATAGATATTTAGTAAAAGTTTTCAATATAAGTTGAAATGTATTGATAACAGATAGACGATATTAATAAAAATGTGCGGATTTGAAACTTACCCATCTTGTAGTTCATTGCTTTCCATTAGAGTAGCAGTCCTGCTGTCCTTTTCATATTGCGTGGTTGAAGGAGGCAATGTTTGGCTTAGGTGTTCGTTGGTCGGGGCATTATCTTCGGTTGCACTTTTATAAAACAGTATTATACAATTTTACAAACTGTTACATAAATCGTCAGTTAGTGAATTACTCACCTGCTGTTATTTAAATTTTGACGCAATTTTCGATTTATCCACGACTGTTTAATTTTCATTGCTCGTTTTGTTCGGCTTCTACTACTTTTTTGTTTACTTAACCGTGGCTTTGTTCTTGTCATTTCGTTTACGTTTAATTTAGCAACAGAAAATGAAAACACGCACCTTACTAAACAACGCAACGTACTTCTCACCACGGCGTTATCCAGAATAGAATAACACGATGGACTTTAAAACTGCCTGCACGAAACTGACGAGTGACGACTGAATTAATCCTTACTAAAAAATTAAGTCTAATAAGCATTTCTCCCTGTATGGACGCATTGTGTGGGCCGAGAATGTGCTGCGTGGAACTTTTACATACATTTCCGAGAGACCTATCAGCGTAAATTGCACCCCGCGGGGTTACATTATCTATGGTAAATTGACACCTAGCAGTGATCGCATCCGCAAAAATCGATAAGGAGGAAACTAAATATCAAATGACTGTGTTGATCTTTGCTTCGTTCGTGGCCTTTCAATTTTTAGAGTAAGTTACGATGTGTGTAGTGTGTTTTTAGATACACCGCTAAATACCGCCAGCATGTTTTCATTAAAAAGCTAGATTTTCCGTTAGCCGCTGTTGGTCAAATTTACCCGCCGAAGCAAACTACAAAAAATCTAGAGTTAGCGGTAAAACCGCTAAGATGCAACACTGACCGTTTCAGTGGTTTGATCCGCAAACAGCTCGTTTGCAATTTATTGAAAACAAAAATTGCCTAGTAGCGACCCCTTTCGGTTGAAGTTCAAACAAGTTTCGATGATATTACTTAGCTATGCAACCAAACAAGCATATTTCATTTTCAAGCATTTTGATACACCGACCGCCCTCTACAATTTATGTTGTGCGTAACACGGAAATTCTCCAACCTTAAGAAGATATGGATCATTAATATATCCATTAAACAGTTTAAAAATGAAGCTTAACCTAGTAGTAGTTCCTTGATATTCTAACGAATCCAAAGCCACCATTTCCATAATAACAGTACATTTTTCAGGAAATAATATATTTTTTACATTGCTTTGTGAATATTTTGCATGGTGCCCAATATTCAGTGATATACTGCTGTTATATTGTCCCACCCCTTTGAATAAGGGCGCACACGGTCGGGACTAGCTCAGATATCTTCGATAGATTTGTGGCGTGAGCAAGGAATAGGTTCAGATCCTTTCGGCTTCCACAAAAACTACTTACAACATTCAAAAAAATTAGGGCGCCTGGTTGTCTTCACAACCGATACGAATTCAGCTAGTAAACCCACCACCTACCTTTGGCGCTTATGCTGTTGACATTTCAATCGTGCAGTCGGGAACGTGGTAGAAAAATATATTAATAAAACCAATTGTTAGCATGGGGACATTTACTCAATTAAATAATTACTAGCAACAAGTGCAATACTACTGTAGCCTAATGGCTGATAATTGTCAAACAACTATACTAGATTATTGACTTAAATAATTTCATAAGGCAAGTAACCAATTTATGATAAGTGCAAAGGAATTAATTACAATAAAATCACAATTGTGCGGAACGCTACTCTGGCATTTGCGTCTGCACAAATGAGTACATACAAATTCAGCAATTGAGATTAATTGGGATTCACGCAATAAGCGTCAATTGCAATTTTAAAAAATATGATCGCGTACGTAACAGTTGTAAACACCTAAGGCCTTAAGTTAGCTGTTATTTTCTTTATGCGGCAATCCGCCAGTACGATAAAAACGCTGAATTAGGTTGTACTTACATAATACACAAGCAGGTCGCATCTTGGGGGTGTAGTGCGCCGCAATATCGTGATGGAAGAATCCTTGTAGATACTGATTGACCTCTGCACGTCTCATAAGTCGGACCTCGACGCCAGTTAATTCGAAGACATTATCGGGACCCCAATTTGTTAAAAAGTTGCGCCGCAGGTGTCGCGACTTACGCTCTGCGAGTGCTTAGCCCCTAGTCTATCCTTTTGTTGGCACTTTGCTTGCCCTTCTTTTCCGCCTAAACGCCAATACATGGAAGTTAGTAAAGGAAAAAAATAAGCCTAGAAGAAATCTCACCTAAAGCTGGAGAACGGCGGTTCGCGGATTATCACTAAAGTGATCTTTCATTAGTTAAATAGCTGTGCAGACTGCATTGACTAGCATCATCCCTTGCGGCGCTGTCAATTAAAACAAAAGCTGACTGCTTCGTCTGCTAGCAAAATCGAAAAGGAGAGCCCTCGCTAAGATCGACGCGTTCGAGCCAGGAAAACAAGCGGCTGTTATCGCCAACCACACGCTCCAACGAGATAACGGTAGTTTATACCTGCCTCAATTGGCTTATATCGTGGTCCAAAAGTAGTTAATTATTATTAAACGCGCTCGTGAAACGGGGCGTTACAATATGTTGACAAAGGAAATGTCTGCAATACGATTGGCTTATATGTTATAGTGTTGAATAGTCGTCCCTAATACCACTCGAAGTGGATATATATTTTTTAAATATTTTGCCATTTCCAGAGAAATTATTGCAAATTTCACTCAACAAAATCTCGCCTTCGGCTCGTGACATTTTTGATATGATTTTGTTTCGTGAAATGTAAGCGCAATAATTTACATGGAAACGGCAAAATGGCTAAAATGCAGAATCCGGGGCACATTCCCCTCCTTTTATTAGCTTCCCTTGTAAACTTAGTTATGGTTACTAGAGAAACATGGTTAATAATAATTAATATTGACGATAGGAGGGGAATTGGCTCCGGATTCTGCATTTTTTCCTGCAAAATATTTGTCAAAAATATATCCACTACTTGTGGCATTACCCTTGATTATAATGAACGAACTAATGAAAATTGTTCAATTTGTCAAAAACGGCCAATCAAAATTGACTGTCTTTGAAAACACCAATGTCGCAGTGTTTTCACGCGAGCCCGATTGGTTTCAATGATTTCAATATAGTGAGTAGCCTTTGACTGACATTTCACCAAAACGTCAAAGTGAAGTTTGCAAGTCTGCGTCGTTCTAAAAACTCATAATAATCGTGTTGGAAGCTCAAGTATTGAATTAATAGTGGAAAACGTTAAAAATGTGTGCTGTCGATGTCGAACACGGTAAAAGTCATCGACCCATATTGTTGAATAGTCTTTCGAAATACCACTCAGGCAAACATTTTTAAGAGAATATTTTCGTCAACATGCGAATTATTGCAAATTTCAAAATCAAGTAACAACGATTTTGCAAAATTTTAGCTTGTGAACGGGTAATTTTGAGATTAGGTTAAAAATGACATTGACAGCATGTGCTCTGTTAGTCGAGGCATTTTGACTTTTCAAAAATTTAAATGTCAGAGTTGATTAATTACAACCCTGATTTAATACAGCGAAAAATAGGTGTACGCGAAAGTTTTGAAAGCAAGTGTACAATGACTTTCCTGATTGTCCATAAGTATAAAATTGGATCATATTTGCCACTCTGGATATGTTCCAGTACCTTTATAAACCACGGTTCTGTCATCCATCTACTTATTGGGCTATTGGTCAGTCTCAAGCTTCTAGGAGGTGCTCGATGCTGTCATGGAACCTAGACCTTGGGAAGACAAAAGCTGGTGGAACTGAACTTCCACAAGCGTTGATAATCGCACACATCGTTACTAACTGTCCCCTTTCAGCAGACACAATTTACCCCACTTGTTTTGTTCCTTTTTTCGCAACTACATTCGGAGCTTGAACGACAGTGGTAATTCCAGTTTCGTCTAGGTTGTATTAAATGGATACGACTGTAAAGCTCTCTCATAGTATAATAATAATAATACATACTTTATTGGTGAAAAAAAAAAAGAAAACAAAAGTATACAATTCCTTACAAAGATTTGGTCATCGTAATGGTACCTACAACTTAACATATTTAAACAAAAACCAAAATCCTTCACCAAAGGGCGAAGTTCAGATCGTTCGGAGACGAGCTATTCTACCAGTTAACCCAGAGTACAACTAAAATAGTTGTCTTGAAATTCAGTCACATTGGTTTTATTAAAGCTGGTGGCTCGGGACAAACTGGCATTTTCGGGTTTACGTAAAGATAGTTGAATATGACGCTTCATGTATCCCTGTAACCAATCAACTCCAGCCATGTTTGCTTTATCCCAATTAGGTTGTATTAAATGGATACGACTGTAAAGCTCTCTCATAGTTGTCTTGAAATTCAGTCACATTGGTTTTATTAAAGCTGGTGGCTCGGGACAATCTGGCATTTTCGGGTTTACGTAAAGATAGTTGAATATGACGCTTTATGTATCCCTGTAACCAATCAACTCCAGCCATGTTTGCTTTATCCCAATTAGGTTATATTAAATGGATACGACTGTAAAGTAAAGCTCTCTCATAGTTGTCTTGAAATTCAGTCACATTGGTTTTATTAAAGCTGGTGGCTCGGGACAAACTGGCATTTTCGGGTTTACGTAAAGATAGTTGAATATGACGCTTCATGTATCCCTGTAACCAATCAACTCCAGCCATGTTTGCTTTATCCCAATTAGGTTGTATTAAATGGATACGACTGTAAAGCTCTCTCATAGTTGTCTTGAAATTCAGTCACATTGGTTTTATTAAAGCTGGTGGCTCGGGACAAACTGGCATTTTCGGGTTTACGTAAAGATAGTTGAATATGACGCTTTATGTATCCCTGTAACCAATCAACTCCAGCCATGTTTGCTTTATCCCAATTAGGTTATATTAAATGGATACGACTGTAAAGTAAAGCTCTCTCATAGTTGTCTTGAAATTCAGTCACATTGGTTTTATTAAAGCTGGTGGCTCGGGACAAACTGGCATTTTCGGGTTTACGTAAAGATAGTTGAATATGACGGTTTATGTATCCCTGTAACCAATCAACTCCAGCCATGTTTGCTTTATCCCAATTAGGTTTTATTAAATAGGTACGACTGTAAACCTCTCTCATAGTTGTCTTGAAATTCAGTCACATTGGTTTTATTAAAGCTGGTGGCTAGGAACAAACTGGTATTTTCGGGTTTACGTAAAGATAGTGGAGTATGACACTTTATATATCCTTGTAACCAATCAACTCCAGCCATGTTTGCTTTAACCCAATTAGGTTATATTAAATGGATACGACTGTAAAGTAAAGCTCGCTCATAGTTGTCCTGAAATTCAGTCACATTGGTTTTATTAAAGCTGGTGGCTAGGAACAAACTGGTATTTTCGGGTTTACGTAAAGATAGTGGAGTATGACACTTTATATATCCTTGTAACCAATCAACTCCAGCCATGTTTGCTTTATCCCAATTAGGTTATATTAAATGGATACGACTGTAAAGTAAAGCTCGCTCATAGTTGTCCTGAAATTCAGTCACATTGGTTTTATTAAAGCTGGTGGCTCGGGGCAAACTGGCATTTTCGGGTTTACGTAAAGATAGTAGAGTATGACGCTTCATGTATCCTTGTAAGCAATCAACTCCAGCCATGTTTGCTTTATCCCAATTAGGTTTTATTAAACGGATACGACTGTAAAACTCTCTCATAGTTGTCTTGCAATTCAGTCACATTGGTTTTATTAAAGCTGGTCGCTCGGGACAAACTGGCATTTTCGGGTTTACGTAAAGATAGTTGAGTATGACGCTTCATGTCCTTGTAACCAATCAACTCCAGCCATAAATTATTTACAAAAACAGCTGTAACCCCAATAATTTAATTAAACTCCAGCCATGTTTGCTTTATCCCTATTAGGTTTTATTAAACGGATACGACTGTAAAACTCTCTCATAGTTGTCTTGAAATTCAGTCACATTGGTTTTATTAAAGCTGGTGGCTCGGGACAAACTGGCATTTTCGGGTTTACGTAAAGATAGTTGAATATGACGGTTTATGTATCCCTGTAACCAATCAACTCCAGCCATGTTTGCTTTATCCCAATTAGGTTTTATTAAATAGGTACGACTGTAAACCTCTCTCATAGTTGTCTTGAAATTCAGTCACATTGGTTTTATTAAAGCTGGTGGCTAGGAACAAACTGGTATTTTCGGGTTTACGTAAAGATAGTGGAGTATGACACTTTATATATCCTTGTAACCAATCAACTCCAGCCATGTTTGCTTTAACCCAATTAGGTTATATTAAATGGATACGACTGTAAAGTAAAGCTCGCTCATAGTTGTCCTGAAATTCAGTCACATTGGTTTTATTAAAGCTGGTGGCTAGGAACAAACTGGTATTTTCGGGTTTACGTAAAGATAGTGGAGTATGACACTTTATATATCCTTGTAACCAATCAACTCCAGCCATGTTTGCTTTATCCCAATTAGGTTATATTAAATGGATACGACTGTAAAGTAAAGCTCGCTCATAGTTGTCCTGAAATTCAGTCACATTGGTTTTATTAAAGCTGGTGGCTCGGGGCAAACTGGCATTTTCGGGTTTACGTAAAGATAGTAGAGTATGACGCTTCATGTATCCTTGTAAGCAATCAACTCCAGCCATGTTTGCTTTATCCCAATTAGGTTTTATTAAACGGATACGACTGTAAAACTCTCTCATAGTTGTCTTGCAATTCAGTCACATTGGTTTTATTAAAGCTGGTCGCTCGGGACAAACTGGCATTTTCGGGTTTACGTAAAGATAGTTGAGTATGACGCTTCATGTCCTTGTAACTAATCAACTCCAGCCATAAATTATTTACAAAAACAGCTGTAACCCCAATAATTTAATTAAACTCCAGCCATGTTTGCTTTATCCCTATTAGGTTGTATTAAATGGATACGACTGTAAAGCTCTCTCATTAGAGGTGGTCGATAGTGGTAAAATTTGACTATCGATAATTTCGATAATGATAGTTTGTACTATCGGAACTATGGATAAACTATCGATAGTATGAAAAATGGTGTCGGGTTGAAAAAGTTATAAATTTTATTTCAAAAACAAAAGTAAATAGGTAATTCTAACAAAAAATAAATTCACTCATAAAACAACAAAATACTGTAAGTAACAAACGTCATATAATTATTAATTAATAATTATATATCGTTATACATAATAATAATTGCTATAATAGTTATTAACAAAAAATACCTAGTTCATCCAAAGCTGAATATTGCTAACAAAAAACAGATTCACTACCGAGAAAATTATCGTGAGACGATGTTGTTGTTGATATGGGTTTTCTTAGTCTTTTTTTGTTTATGATCATTTTAGGATCATAGATTCTTTCGATGTCACTTGTATCCAAGTCCGTTTTATAGCCCAAAATTTTCTCAGCTTCATGAGCTCTGTTATAAGTATCTAAAAAAAAAAAACTAAGAATGCGTTTCATAAAATAAACTGTATAAATGATAAATTTATGGTTTCTGATTACGAACCAAATATTTTATCACATATTGGAAACACTTTGTACGTCGGCCACTTCTTGTACGGTTGCTTCTGATTGCGAATATACTCAGATGCCTTTTTGCTATCATATTTCACCTAAAAATCACAAATAAATATTATCATTTAATATTTTTGTGTTACAGCTGTTATATATATATTTGCGAGATTCTACGGCGATCGCCGCTTTTCGCTTCTTAGACGCCACGCTTTACGATCTGTCCAATCGT
>CALNHX010005917.1:0-98743 GCA_940337035.1 Agriotes lineatus | reverse complement strand
TCAAAAATACATAAACGTGCGTATACAAACTAAAATTCCATAAGTAACGTAAGTCTGCCACTTGAATCTAGAACTCGAATGCCCATTTGTTTATTCAAGTTATAATTTTACAATTTATTTCAGGTCCGATTTGGTAATAAGAGATTCAAAGAAATAGGCTCGATAAGTGTATTCGTGATAAATAATGTTATTTAGGTGTTCATGACATAAACCGCATACGTCTGCTTAATTTACTTACGGCCGGTCTTATTAAGGTTACTAACCTGACGTTAAGTTAAAAAAAAACTCATCAACACGTTGACGCTTAGTGATGCAACCATAAAAAAAACCGTTCGTTTTTTTTAAAGCAGTCTGTTTTTTTTTAAATAGGTTTTTTTTCAGAAGTAAAGTGTAGTGAATAACAACAAGTAATATTCTTTGGAAAAACAAAAGACAGATATTTCTAAATAAAAATAATACATTTCATAGATAAAGTGCATTCTAGAATTTATAATAACAAAAAAAAAACAAATATTTCTAAAGAATGTATTACATTTCATAGCCAAACTGGATGTAGAAATTATAATAATGCAGAAATTACTCGCTAACAGACATGGCTGACTCCTTAACTGATTCGGAGTCAGTATCCATGCAGTTTATGTCGCCCATGTCACTGTCTTATGACTCTGGTGAATCGCTAATATTTAACATAACTTAATTCGTCGATCAGCTCGACAGTTTCAGAGCTAGGTCCAGCTTAAAACAACTTCCAACAGTCGGGGTGGGGCGCGGGTGCTCGCATAGACGCATGCATACGCTTTGCTGTTCTGTGAGTAATACGTAATACAAGTAGGCAGTAGATATAAAATGTTACTTTTGTTTATTAAACATTTGTCTAGTCTGTGCTGTAGTTTTCTTGAACTTTAAAGGGCATGTAAAATCAAAATAAGTTTAAATTTTGTCGTTTGCTTACCGGCTGCCAACCATACCTACCAAAACGTGCCGCCAGTTACAAAAATGAGTAAAAAACAAAAAAAAACCAAAAAAAAACGTTTTTTGTAGTTTTTTTAAAGGTTTTTTATTCGATTTAAAAAAAACGCGTTTTTTTAGTTTTTACATCACTATTGACGCTTATGACATTATTCATTAATAAACAAATTTTTATGCGCTTTTGTTTATTTTAACAGCGAATTACAATTAAGGTCAGATTAGTGGCCTTCATAAGACCGGCCGTTAGTGTGTGAAAGTTGAAACAGTTAACGTTAGCAATTGGATCCGCGAACGGCAAAGCAAATATCCGCGAAGGGCAAAGAAAAGGGAGCACAAAGGTGCCCCGCGTAAAATCATATCAGCGAACCGTAAAGCCGCGAACGGCGAGGTCTGACTGTATAACTTTCGTTGTTCTTTCCTCGTCTAATAAAAAGAACTCTTTTGTAAGAATTTTTAAAACCAGTTGCGACATAAACTTTCGTTTGTTATGAATATTTAAAAATTGTTCTTCGAAATGCTAATGTAATTCATTGAATATAACACAATAAAACAAAATTAAATGCTGTATCACATTATGTGGATGCAAAAAGCCCCCACGGTTTAAATTCTTAATTACATTGCAAATGCATTTTACTACGGTTGCCAAAGAATTTTTACCTACCTTATTTACGTGTATAATTGGCTAGAGACACTGAAATATTTATTCACATAATGAAAATATCTATATGTAAAACACTTGCACAAATATGGTATATAAATAATTATACACTATATTTATTGCATACCCCGAAAATGCTTTAGGTACAGTTACAGCCACTCGCCATTATAGGAAAATGTGTTTAATAGGGCAACAGTTTTAAAGAAAAACATGTTTTATCAAAGCCGAATTGGATATATTTTACGTTAAAACAGAAAAAAAGATTTAATTTGGTTCCAAAACAAAAGAATGATACATTAATCAGCCAGTATTAAAAATTTGCCACGTTACGCGAAACGTGGTTTCACGTCAGGAATAAGTAAATGGAGTGGGGTTACCGCTGAAGATCGGCTAACTACGACGGTAGGTTTTATTTAGTCTCGCCGGAGACACGAAAGACTATTTGTCTCACTCTAACACGTTATGTCGCAATTATATAGCACGCTGTCCAAGTCCAATTATTATTGACATTTTAAATATAATGTTCGTATTTTAACAGTAAATTTATATATATTTTGCTAAAAGAACGATAATTAGGATTTAATAATGGCAGGTATACTGAAATATTCCCAAAGATGCGACATTATTTCAAGTTTTAATTTCTATTACTGATATTTTAGGTTAGGAAAGAAATATCGAAATGCGGTTTTCACTAGCGTGTTAGACCATTATTTGGCTATCTTCTGTTGCAATAAAAGTGATATCGATGCATTTAATTTTTTTGAGAAAATCCATTTCATTTGTAGTGTTGTCGCAAAACGCCCTCTAGCGGCGACACAAGCAATCTAAATCAATCCGCTCAAGGCATTGTTGATAGCCTAAGAAAAGCCCTTTTCAACGACTCCAAGTTTGACAAAATCCGTTCAACCATTTTGAAGTTATTGACATTTTTTTCCGAAAATGTTCGGACACCCCCCACCACTTTCCCTTAAGAGATAGAGCAAAAAGCAGTTAACGAAAAAGAATCGAATTTATCTCAGATTTAAAACGGTGTTTATTTTAGCTATCTGTAATATAAGAATGTTTCTCAAAAAACAGGATTTAAAATTCAAGAATGCGATTACGCCCCCTGGCGGCCATTCTCGAAACTTAAAAATAATTTCCAGCATTTTCTCTTAACCGCTTTAGTATATTTTTTTTTACCCCAAGTCTTTACGACAATTACTTTTCGAGATAGGGCCGAGTGCCCTTCTTAATTGGCCACCCGGTACGTAATTGCAACTCAATGCTAAACTCCCGACGTGTACACGATGTGTTCACAGTATACCATATATAATTTTTAATTTCAACTGTAAGTTTAACGTAAAACTAAACACAATGCAAGTCACATAGGAAATACGCATATAAACCACTAATCCATTAATACACCGATAAATGGTGAATCAGGCATAAACATAAGTTTTCAAACTGATTTGCGTCAATACACTTTGAAGTGCGGAAAAATTTTTATTTATATGAAATAGTATATTGTATGTTAAGAGCTGAAAGTGCATTCTTGCCGCTTGCGCATGAATATTGCTGGTTGAGACGAAGTCGAAACCAGCAATCATGCAAAAGCGGCAAGCGCACTTTTAGCTCGAAATATACATACTATTTTTTCGACGATTGAGCATATTATTAAAGGAAAATATCAAATTTCGTTTTATCGCAAAAATTAATTGACAATCAAGTTAACATTACTCGCGCAGACTATATGACATGTGACGCGATTATTTCCACAAATGACGGGCGTTGTCAAGGAAACATTCGGACGTGGCTACCTATTTTGTTCACGCGGAAACCCAAAACGCTCGGCGAGCGGCAAAAAGATGAAAACGCACGCTCAGCGGCAAATGTCAACTTTCTGTTGTCAAATGACAGTGAGAAAAATCTACTTTCGATGTCAGTCGTCGAAAAACACTATTGTAGTTTATCTCCAGAATATAGCGTACTAGGAAAACAAAGTCAGAGAAACTACAAGCCCAAATCTAGACACCCATACTCTAAAATCTAAATCTAAAGTGCCAATCTATCAACCATTCAATATGAAAATCGAGAAGCCCATGTCCATAAACCCTTCAATACAAACATGTAAAAATCTAGAAAGCTTTGAAACAATAGGACTTTGGGGGAAACTACTCAGGTGTAAATCGGCTCAGTGCTCCAATCTACAGACTTAAGTAGCGTAACACAGAGGTACAGACTTCTTGCAAACTAGCTACCCGGCCTGAACAGAATTGCCTGGAGGCTGATCAGGTTTCCGTTGCTTTGCACTGGTTCTATCCCTAATTTTGAGCACATAAATGAGACTGCATTTATGTTTTAAGCCAATGTTGTCAATGGCACTTAAAGGGACGACAGTAAACTACCCTGGAGAGCGCAGCCTCACGTCCCAATGATATTATGGCTTAGTAGCAGGGTAGCGACGTAGTGAATGAATCAGACATTAGATGCAGATTGATTTTATTATAAAAATAAATGGTCTATTTATACAAAACAAAATAGCATAGTTAAGTCACAAAACAAAGTTCAATTATTGTGTAGATTACTAGAGCGCGTTTAAAGGTACGAAATAGCAATTCACCACTGTAAGCTGATTGTATTTCCGTGTGCGTTTGCAAGCCAGAGCGGTGAATTTGGGTTTAGTAGGTCGCTTACGGCGTGAAATGCCAAGTTGCAGGTTTGCTCCGGTCTTTAAACTCGATGCTTGCGAAACAGTATTGGTTTTTTAATATTTCGTAAATGTGAACTGAAATTTGCCTGTTTAATTCAAGATTAAACAGATCTAAATTAAACTGGCGAAATTATGAAGCAAAACTGGAGATTAAAACTGCTTGTTTATGAAATCAGAATTACATTTAGAACTTCTGACTGGATTTCGTAAATTTTGTTATTAAAATTTATGTGTGTTTAATTCAAAATTAAACACGGCCGCTTAACGGCTATTACTGGTATGTTGAATACGTATTGAAAAACACATACAAAGAAAAATGACCAATCTCGTCTTTTCAGTTCTTTTCATTAATATTCCACACAAACTGGCGCAGCCAGCATCCTGATAGGTTATGTCGTTCTCGAGATAGCGTGTTTACATCCATGCTGCGGAACACCTTTGCTAAACTTAATTTTCCAACGTTACTTTAATGCTAAAGCGGTTGCTGTGTTCGCAAAAGTTATACAGTTTTATGAGACCTTCCACATAATGTTGGTTTGGTAGCGATTGATGTGGTTCCGGCAAAAATTGCAATTTAGTAAAATGTTCGGAGCCGCAAATAATACAGGGTAGCCCAAAAAAATTAAAAAAATATTTTTGAAGTCCCAACATCGACAGATAGTTTCTAAATAAGATACGTGTAACTGACAAGTACAATTGTAGCACCAGTAACTATGCATGAAACTTGATTAAAACTAAGCAACGGTTACAATAGCATTGCAATGTTGATTTTTACTTTTACATTTTTGCCCACTTTTTTGGGACACCCTGTACTTCGGCAGATTGTGTCGAAGTAAAATTGAATTATCGCGGAGAAATATTTATTTTATATAATAACATAGGGTGCTTTGTTTATAAATATTTAAAAAATAACCGTTATCGCACAATTGGTCAACCGAATGATATGCATAGAGATCGTTCGTTACAAAGCCCTACAAATCAACTTTTAATTACTTCGTCTGAGCTTCCAAAACGCACGGAAATTTGGCACATGCAATGTATACACTATACATTATAAGTTATAACGTACAATCTGCTAAACCTGAATCTAACTAAATGTTAATCTTATTGAAATGCCAGCTCTGAATGTGGCATATCAATATGCTGTACCTAAATGTCGCTTACTTGTAATCATCAACAGAACTGCGAATATTCATATCAACAAATCCTATGCATGGGGATCTCGTCCATGATTAAATTGAAGGAAATAAACATCTACTGCTATAATATAGATTTACATTTAAGAACTTTTGTTTAATTTCGACTAAAAACTGAAATTTGCCTTTGCTGGTAGTATCTTATTTAGTTATCATAATAAAAATATAGAAGCCTTGTTACTTTATTAAAGCAGTTCTTCACGCAGATTTAAAATGAGAGTTATAACGTTTAATATATTTTTAAAGATTCAGGATTTAATTTTACATGTCATTGTAATTACGATTAGTTTAAATATATCAAATTTATTGTAGTGAGCATACCTCGATATGGGCATCAACAATAAATAACCACCGCGAAAGGCTGAAAGATGCGACGTAATAAATCATAGAAGAGAAATTTCCAGTGAATCAGCGAATGTGCTGACCGTCTTGTGTCGGCAGGTGGCTTGTTTGAGTGACAAGCGCCACAAACGCAATATAAAGAGTGACGCGAGTGATGGAGTCCGCGCAATTAGTAAAGCAAGTACGACTAATTAATGCACGTTGCAGACCTGCAGAAACGCTGAAAAAGCACGGAAAAAATCCCGAGTAGCCAGGACAGTGGCGGTTAGCACAAAGCCAATATAAACGCAACTCGGAGCAAGAGCCAGGTCATTCGATTTGGCTAGTTGTTACCAGCGCACTATAAAAGAATATCAGTGGAAAAAATAAACCGAGAAATGAATACCAGTGAGAAGCTAGAGAAACCGTCTCCATAATATATTTCTATTTTATATTTAGACGCATAATTTCAATTCTCAAAATAAAAACTTCTCGTAATTTTTGATGTGACACACATAACTTGGTACATAATCGAAGGCTTCCATACTATCATTGTTGTTTTTATACATACTATGTATTGTGCTGAGGACATCTTGTTAGGTTAATTTTAATTCATAGCGCCACTTGTCATGAAGCCATTTAGTTGTCGATCATTTTGGTCGAGTCCGCCCCTGTTTACTCATTTTAAAGGCGATTTAGAGTATGATTTAGCTTGCAGCCGAGTAGCTCCCGTCCAGATAGCTAACGTATACATGTTCCTTGGGGATTTACATTTGCCATTGCGCCCCGCGCAAGAGGGGACACTGCATCTTCTTGCAGTTTGATATGGCATTCAGCCTGAAGTGTTTCACTGAAGTGGTTCCGTGCGCTACACGGGAAGTTGAATTAGCCGGAACCCTATTAACGCCAAACTATATTTTGAATTACGGCCAAACGCCGGGTTTGTTTAAAGGGTTCCCTGGCAATAATTATCAATTTACGGAGGGTACTGGCAGGGCCATTAGAGCCGGTTCGTTAAACTGCCCTCTTGTTTCACGTACCGTGAATTTCTTCGGCGAGTTCATTTCATTCCGCATGCGCGATCTGGAACCTAGTGCTATATTTTTCGGCTGTTTTATCATCGTAGCTTCTGAGTGGATGCCATCTCCAAAGGGCAAACTGACCTCCCCCCCCCCTATTCTGCATGTTATTTTCCCTTGGGCTTGTGGCAGCGCTTCCGAGGGAAAATTCTTTCTATTAACACACCAAGTACTGCCGACAGCTAAGGTAGTTGAACTTATAGTGTATGTTGTAACAAGTGTTCGCAAAAGTAAAATTACAAGTGTTTCGGCCATGTAAAACGCCAAACTATTAGCGTGGCGTCCCTTTTAACTTTCGAATTGTTCTCGTTGCGTTTTCTACGGTTAGTTTCAGAAAATCGTCAACCCCTCAGGGCTACTGTTCATTACTACATTAGTAGCCCTCAAAGCAATTATTTACTTCATAAGCAATTAATATTATAACGTACCTATTAGGACGTCTACCAAGAGCCTATTTGTTTATTGTGTATGTACTGTAACTCTTTAACATACAGGGTGTCCTGTAATTCGACCGACAAACTTCTGGGGGTAATAGAGGACGTTTAAACATAAAAATTTTGTATATAAACCTTTTCTTTTAAATTCCTCCCCGTCGAGTTACACCATCTAAAAGAAGAGAGTTAAAAATAGGTTTCTGTCATCTGACTGAAAAGTGGATAGTATTAATGTGAAAATTGGCAGATGCTCGTATGTTTCACCAAGGACATTTCTAAGCTACGGATACCGAATCTAAACGCGTTTCCTTGAGCACAGACGTCTCTTTACAGAGAACGCTGAATGGGCGCGTGCCACC
Source organism: Agriotes lineatus (assembly GCA_940337035.1). NCBI lineage: Eukaryota > Metazoa > Arthropoda > Insecta > Coleoptera > Elateridae > Agriotes > Agriotes lineatus. The sequence continues at coordinate 91,035 of CALNHX010005917.1, read as the reverse complement.
TCCCGCAAACCTTTTTCATGTTAAAATTATTGTCCTAAATTTTCTTGCTCGTCTCTTTATCAATATTTATCATTTAGGCGATCACTGTAATGCTTTTCTGACAATTTCGTTAATTTGATTCTAATCGTTCTGCAAGTGAAAGTTTGATCAAAAAGTTTGTCATCGGCATGGTTTTCATACACCTCATTTCACATTTCACAATATTCTCCCAATGTTTTTTCTTTATTTTAAAAGAAATTTCATTTTTTTTTCGCTGCTCTACACTGAGCTCAAGCTTTCAGCACCTGTTAAGCACGTTAAAGATGATAAACTCCACTTTCCACTATAAAATGTTTCGATCTGAGTAATTTGAAAGCTCAGTCTCGGTATTTAATATCAATACCTCCCATCTTTGTACGTTTTGCTACAGAATCTAAGAAAATAGTATGTGTACTGAAAATATTTTTCTATCGTACTCGTACGGGAAACCGTATTTCAATTTGTTTATTACTTTAGAAAAAATATTCTGGTTTCCGATACTATCCTGGAGAATTGGGCAAATTCTAAAAGTTATAAATTGCGTTTCCGATGTAGAATAAAAACGTGCCCGAGGCGGCTAACTTCCCCAAAACGAAGATCAGATATATCATAAACACCCTGTAGAGCCGCTATAGTGCATGGTTAGAAAAACTGCTGCTAGTGTTTTATACTAACTTATGCAGTAAGCCTGAAAATGGTTTTATTGCAGTATAAAAACTTCTTGCAGCTCTGTGACCTGTTAATTCCTATCAGGTCATAAAAATCGACCGAATAAATTTCCGAATGTTGCGCTCTAGATATCTTTACATTATTATACAAATTCAACAAAATATAGAGTGTCTTAGTAAGATAAAGCAAGATTATTCATCTTAGTTCTGTGTAAACGTTTTAAAGCTGTCTTTGCAACTTTTTAATTCCAACGTGATTGACGTCACTTGCTAAATGATTAAATTTGTAACGTATTTTGTAGTAAATTGTAGTAAACAACGTAGTCGCTGAATTAAATTTATCGTAAAATACAATTACAATTTCTACTCATGTTATGATGTCAGCAAGTCAAGCAAGTGCTAAGGTTACTGTAAAAAGGCAACAATCAACATTACTCCCCGAAGATACCGTTTGGCGAGTAATAAATAACACTTGGCATAAATCCTTGCGTAAACGTTGTTACGTGACAATGGCAATTTAGTAGACGTATTGATATCTTTCGCTGATTCCACAGCTCTTTTGTTGACATTTCCCTCTTACGATATATGTCCGATTAAGCTGAATTAGTTAGTATAGGGGACTTAAAAGTTCGGCGAAGCTTTAGCTTGTACTTAGGTTAGGCGATGTGTCACGTTTAATATTTCTGATTTAGAGAAAAGGAATCGATAAATAATTGACGGTGTCTATGGTACTGTCAACGATGCATTAATAGCACTGTTGGACGTATAGAACCTACTAGCATCGTAGAAGTTAGAGAATCGTCAATTTAAGGTGGACCTCTCGAGTCCCTATCTTTTAGCTAGTGCGTGATACGTTATTCGCTTCTTTTCTTAACATTGTTCTCTTCCGATACCTGTATAAGGGTACGCGAGAAACGTTCACCCGACCGGTCTATTTTATTGTTTTGGTTATGCACGAAAACCAGAATTGATCGTAAACAACAATCTTGCATCTGAAAAGTAGAACTCCATTTGGGAATCAACTCGAAAGGGACTATGAAGATGTTTGATATTCATCATCATCGTAGCCAACGTCCTGAATGGCGTGTGATAATTGTTGTGTACTAGTTATTATTTTCTAGTGCTGCCATAGCATTAGTTGTCACCATATATGGCGGTTTTCTATTTTTCTGGATGCCACCTCTATTTTCCTACCAGTTAAATTACGAATGATATCAGTTCATCTGGTTGGAGAGCGTCCTTTCCATATATCTAATACTTACTATATTGCTAGCGGCTATGAGTGGGAAACTGACCAAGGAAGTGAGACAGACAACCAACTCTTCAATGTATAATGATGAGCTGTGTGCAAGCGCGGCGGCGTCGTCCGGCCAATGGGGAAGTGGGCAAGTTTAAAATTCGCTTCTAAAGGCGGAGTTCGAATTCTCACGCATGCGCACGAGACGCGTTATACTCTAAGTGAGACTATGTCGGCGCCGTAATGTTTTCTGACGTTTCCAGGCCCTACTAGCAATATATGTGTATTATATATATGGTCCTTTCCGTCATTTGCAATAAGACATTCATTCTACAATAAGCCGTTCTACATAGTTATGACTTATGACACATGATGTGACCGAAGAATCTTAGCGCACGGGCTGAGGTTAGTCTGGATAGACGATATTCGGATCTAATTTCATTTAATACGGATGCATTTGTGCGTCGAGCTGACCATAGTATTCTCAGCATCCTTCGCAAACACCACATCTCGAAGGCATTAACGCGACGACGGTCTGCTGCTTTTATCTCCCATGTCCCCTAAGCATACCAAAAACTGAGAATACAAGTGACTTTACTAAGACGGTTTTTGTTCCTATTGAAATGTTTTTATCTTTCCATACCTTAGTTAGTTGGCTCATAGCCGTGCGACCCAGTTGTATACGTCCGTCAACGAAACAAACCTATTATTTATTGATGGAAACATGTTACATGCCTACATATATAAGATAACAATAAAGTAATTGTAATATATTCTTGTATAAATCAAGATACCGCAATATCTGGTATCTTCCAATTTTGAGTGTTCAAGTAATTGAATATATATTTAAGTTGGCGCCTGGTATTGCAGTATTATAAGATTATTATAAATCCACTCCCGCCTTCGGAGCTAAGTTAGCGGGCCCCGCCGAATGTTAGTTATCGCGAGAACCTTTTGGGGAATTCATTGATTGCTGCTAAACTTATACTGATTAGTACATTTGTTATTGTTGTAATACGTCACGATTACATCGTAGAGCGACTGAAAGTCTAGATGTGACAGTGCTAAAAATCACAAAAATTTTGTGTTGCGGTATCAAATGATTCTAAAGACACTCTAGGTTGGGGGAGTGCCCCTTTGCTTCGACAAGTCTGGGAATTGTCACCACTTACCCTGGAAATCTCACAAAACAGGCTAAAGGTCACGACTTGACACGCTCAGGGAGACGGGCGTGGTCCTAGAAACGGTACACCACAGGGCAAGCGTGACGGTATGTATAGGGTGTTGCAAAATAAATGGGCGCCACGAGATTCGAACTTGAGACCCGCGCTTAACCGAAACTCGAAAGTCAAACGGGGTAGGATTTTACTATATAGCCAACGACTCCCAACACAAGTGCACCTAGCTACCTGTGATGTTTCTAAACTGCTCTCAAGCTCCACTTCACATAAAATCGGACACAGTGTATAAACAATATAACCTGAAAATAAGCATGCCCAAACACGTGGGGAAATCATAAGGCATCTTTCAATAACCGATCTCTTGATCTTCGCACATGTGAATAAAATCGTTACACACCATGAGAACATATCATATCATAATTTACGGGTTAAACTATACCCAGCTGGGGATGATTTATATCTAATGACTAATTTTAATTCAAATACAAGCCACCTGCGGGCCTGCGACAATGTATGAATAATTTAAACGTGGCGGATAGCTGTCTGCGCGCACATGACAATGTATGACTAATTATAAATTCAAATGCACCACTTTACCTTAATTAACGGCTTCGCTTGAAAGCTGATTGGCGAGAAACGGCGCGCTCATCGCTAGAGTCATATGAGCCGTGGCTTGAAAATATGGGTGGCACACTATCCAGATAATCCCCCGTTATCATAAGGGAAAAAAGTGTAATGCCCCCTTGGGCAATAACGAAATTTGCGAGGCCTGAAGTTCGCACGCTCGAACAGAAAAAAAAGGATCCCAACATGTGTTGGACGAATACGCCTTCCAGGCTTACGAACAGCACACAAATGGCGGCGGCCATCGGCACGACAGCGGCACCCACGCACCAAAATAAAAACTTTTCACTCTTACGGCCCGTTCAGAAATCCAACAACAAAGTAAAACCTCGCTGTAACAGCACCAGAACACGGCCGCGAACGCGTGGGAGCGACAAACTCACGCTATAACGACTGTCTGCAGTAACGGTCGGTGACTGACTCCCCAAAAAACTAACGCCACGCCAAGTGTCTTGCGACGTGCAGCTGTAACCAATTACGGGGCGAGAAACAACCGCTCGACGAACTTTCTAGAACGAAGCTGTGTTCGAAATCTCTAAAATTCTAAATAAACATGGGTTCGAAATTTTTTAATTCCAAATAAACCAAGGCAAACAATTATGAACGGGAAGATTAAAGTGGTCGTTACAGTTGCTTGAAATTGTAAACCACTAACTGCCTGGACACCATTTGATGAACTAGCACACGTAGAAACATGACTGGAAAACCTATATACACGCGGGATGAGAATAAACATTCCAAAAAAAGTCAAATAGTTTATAGAATTTTGTGTTCTTCCAGAAGAGACTCAGGCCCAAATAATCAGTTTTAAAATTTTTAAACACAATCACTCATCTTTTACTACTACTCACAGTAAAGACGCATTCTCTTATATGTTTATTCTCTGAACAGTACGAAATATTTTAAACTGTGTACATAGTTATTTGTTTAAAACGCTCTACCGAATCCTAGGCAAGGAAACCCCAGTTTCGATTTAAATCTTCGAAGTCAAGCTAGGTTGATGGTGCATCTACTTCCTTTATGCTTTGCCCAAAGCCAATATCGTAAACATATTTTGCAAGTTGTGATGACTGCCGCGCCAATTAGGCTGTTACAATAAATGTTTGACTAGCTATTGGTATTAGTTATTTATGCATCAAGGGAATAAACTCAGATTTTAATTCTGAGACTGTAAGTCAAGGGCTTAACTTTGCTTATAGTCCAGTCAGTAGGGGTTTTTGCTTTATAAAAGGTGGGGTAGAAACGATTTTTATATGTTATTTAGGTCGGAATCCTAATGAAAGATCCAAGTTTTAGACCTTTGAGGGGGCCGCGTGAGCTGCCATCTTGAATTAAGGTGCTAAGAACTGGCTTTATTCAATTAACTCCGCAACGATTCATCCTACGTCAGAAACCTCTAATTTAAAGTTAAAGAAGACACGATTCTTGACATTTTTTTGTATATAACTATTTTTGTAAGTCTAATATGAAAGGAGTTATAAAGATGAACATATCTCTAAAAAATCTTGAAAAGGCTTTACCCAGAACTTCCCTCGTCGACATTGTAACACTAAATAATTTTAAAACTTAAATTAAGTTAGGAGTAAAAATATCTTCACGTTTCTAATAAATTAAATCAATTTTCAAATAAAAAAAACGTTACCGAATTCGAAGGGCAGGCGGACCGCGTATGCAGTCCCAACGTTTTTTGTAGGATATTGCAAGAAAACGGGCTATTTGTACCTGAGCTACGGATCACCGACCCTTCGAATCCCTGCGTTGCAGCCCTATTAAGCAACACACTAATTTGATGCTCCTTTTTGTATCATACAACATTTATTCTGTGTCTATTAGGGTCCATTTTTGGTAAGAATAAAGCCTGCGCTATGTACAAATTATTACTTGTATTTGTTGCTAAGTGAAATAAAAAATAAACAAAATTTTATTTATTTAAGGTGCTCACCCTGCATATATTTGTCTGAAGTTTTTTCGGTTTCATGCCATGTAGATATATAATGTGTCTGCACAATATTGTTTTCCTCCGACAAATAGTATTTGAGTTATACCGCCAACAGACAGACAGACAGACAGACAGACGGAATTGAGAAAACCTATTTTTTGTCATCTAGGGACTCTGAAACGTGAAGATCTGGAGAAATCTCGCAAGATGATTTTTTCGCGATTGCAATACTTTCTTCGTCTTTTAGACGAGGGAAGTAAAAATAGTGTAATTTCTCATTTTTAAATTTTTTTCTTGTATTATTTCTGGCTATTCGTTACGTAGTTATAATAATTTGATAAACGTAAAGTAAACTCATTTCCACATCATCATGAGGTAGAGTTAATTGCGCTTTTTTTTATTCTGGTATCCCCAGTAGGCCTAATCCACAGATGTTCAAGTATAGCGATATTTCATGTTCGCGATTATTTACTTTTTTTTTACGGTCCCGGTCGGCAGATGTTGACGTCTTCATGAGAAGCTTCATGCTCAATGTTATCTTCGAGGTCATTGTCTGTGCTCCGGAGACTCGGGACTTCCATTGATGAAATCTCCTCATCTTCGTCCCCATTCTAGATGCGAACTTCTGGTGAATTTTCGCATGACTGGACATTAAAGAATCCACATAGAATAGAATACTTCAGCACCCTTTTCCTTGCAGGCACATGCTCCGTCGCATCCTTTTTTGCAATTGTATGAAATGAATTTTAATAAGGCCTCAGGTAGTGGATCCTCTGTTATTGTTATTGGAGTGAGCCCATTGGTGCCAACTCTCCAGCCCCAGTCTTGTGCATTTTTTTCGATTCCATACCACTGTTGGACTTGGTGACACGCCGTAAATGCATGATACCGTGCAGCGTTCTTCGTTGGTGACAAAGAAGCAAGATTAAGTGTGTTTATTGTATTACTTGATTTTGCGAAATGTTGGTAACGGACTTCTTCCATGATATTTCCTTCCATGTCGCCACTGTTGTGTGCTATGAATAATGCAGTTTATTCAATGCTCCATATTACATGTCACACGAACTACTAGTATTAATCTAATCTACTATAACATCTCTCGTCCGCTTCTTGACGTCATCCTGGTTGAATCTATTTCGACTGTCTTTCGAGGATCTGGTGATTGGTATCTAGGACTTCGTTTGTTTTTGTTATGTCTTCTTCATCGTCCAATATTGTACGTTGTCGTCTTATTTGTGAGTTTTGTATGTCTATCAACTGGTTTTCTTTTTGAGCATTATCTCCATCTATATTTTCCTTTAAATGTTCTCTATTCCGTCAATATGTTGTACCATTATTTCCTACTTCATATGATCTCTCGAACTTAATTTGTTTTTTACTGTTGCTTCTTGCCATACTTCTCCTGTTGGTAGGGGTTGCATATAAACTTCTTCACCAACCTCTAAGTCTAGTAGAGCTCTAGTTTTTTTTATCATATTTGTTTTTATACTGTTGTTTTTTTTATTTTGTCGGTTACCTTTTCTTCAATTTTTGGTTTCAGTAATTCTGGTGTACTTGGAATAGAATTTCTTGTTCTTCTGTTCATTAGACGTTGTACTGGACTGGCATCCATGGGATGTGATGGAGTGTTTCGCCAATCTAAAATGGCTAACCACATATCGGTTTCTTCTTTTTGCGTCTTTTTAATGATTTTCTTGGCAATCTTTACAGTTGCTTCTATTTTACCAAATGATTTACTGTTATATGGAGATATAGTTGTATGATATTTCCCATTCCCTAGTAAACTTTCTGAATTGTTTACTAACAAATGAAGTCTGATTTATCTGTCACTAATATTTGTGGTATTCCATGCCTACTAAAATGTTTCTTTAATTGTCTTATTATGGTTTCCGATGTTGAATCCTTTAATTTATTTCGTTCTCAAAAATCTTAATAGTAATCTGCTGTTACCAGATACTCTTGGTTCTTTATTGTAAATATATCTGCACAAACGCTTTGCCAAGGAAGCTCTGGTGTCTTATGTGTTTGCATGGGCATTGCTTGTTGTTTTGTAGAGTATTGTTGGCAAATTTTACATTGCTGAACAGTATTTTTTATTTCTTCTGACGTATGTGGCCAATATAATGTAACCTTAGCTTTATTTTTGCTTGCTTCAATTCCTTTATTTTTGCTTGCTTCAATTCCCAGATGACTTCTGTACGTTTTTCAATAACTCTGCTCGCATACTTTTTGAAATCACTAACCTTTGTCCTTTAAGAATTATTCCATTTTGCATTGTCAGTTCATCTCTTACCTTCCAATATTCTCTGATATTAAAAGGAGTTTGTTCTTTGTTGGCTGGCCATCCTTGTTTTATAATTGCTGCTAAAGCTTGTAGGTCTGGATCGCTATTGGTTTCTTTTTGTATTTGTATAAGTCTTGAATCCGTTACGTTTAAATTTGCTAGTTGATTTATATTCTCAAATTTTTCCCATATCTTATCGATTATAGTGTCCTTGTCCTTATGTTTCTTATTCAACTTGGTTTTGTCTACAGTTCTTGACAAAAGATCAGCTATTTTCATTTCTTTGCCTCTTTTAGACACTAACTTGATGTTATATTTTTATAACCGAAGCAACATTCTTTGTAGTCTTTTCGAAGCCTGAAGAATCGATTTATTAAATATTAATAATAGTGGCTGATAATTGGTTTCTACAGTAATTAGAGTCTTTCCACATCTATATTTTTCGAATTTTAAACAGGTGTAGACGATAGAAAGACATTCCTTCTCAATTTGAGCATAATTTCGTTCTGTTGGTGTTAAAAGTCCTTGAGGTGAATGCTACAGGTCGTCCTTCTTGGATTAATGCTCCTCCCAAACCATATTCACTCGCGTCACATTGTAATGTTATATCTTGAAGTACACCATAATATTTAAAAATTGCTGTTAAAACTTGTGTCTTTGTTAAGCCATTTTGCAGCCTTAGGCAAACAAGTAGAATATCTAAACCTTCAGCACAGTCTGTCTGTATCTCGAATCGGAGGTCAGCACTTTCAATTTCATTTAGCAAATATTCACAAATACCAGCTCTGTTCTTTCCCATTTAAATCCGAACACCCTGTGTATGGGCGTAGCGGTCTCGTTTCAACCATTTTTAGATCGCCCTTTGTATAACAAGTGCTCATTTAAGGCGCGAAAAACTGGCTTGAACCGGCGAAGACTCCGCGTCGCCATTGGTTGTTGCTCCGCGGGGGTAAAGCGTAGCGTCACCCGGATACTTGCAGACGCCAGTTCCGGCTGGGCTGCGAAGAACACAGGTGGTGTGTGGCGTGCGAGTTGTGAGTTATCACGTCGTGGTGTGGGTGCAATGGAAATTTTGAATCCAGTTCTGCTTCCTTAAGTAAGGGGTCGTCCCCTTTAACTCGATGAGTCGAGGATCTATCCTGGGAGGACGTGTGGAGTCTCATTGCCGCTGTTGTTGCTCTCGTAGGAGCGCATTCCAATCCCCGCCATGACAGGCGGATTCCATGCCTGTTCGCGGCTAATTGAATGCCACAGGCTGTCGTCCACCGCCAGTCGGTTGGCACGCACTCCTCAAGGACCGTCTACGAACGAAGGTACCTGTAAATAGAACCATTTAAACATAATAGTTGTTACTCGTGTGAACGATGTTGCGTTTGTGCTCATTCTGCGGGGGCGTATTTGTGCCTCTTTGCTCCTTTATTACTGTTTTCTGTGGCGCTCTGAGGCTACGATGCCTTGTGACGCTGCCGTCGCTAGCCTTCATTTAAATGTTGCATGGGCGTGAGCTTTGTGCCTGACCGTATAAAGAATTAATGAACTCTTCGCATATGTTTTTGTGAAGCGGCCGTTGATAGCCTTCATTTCAGTAATTGCATGTGCGTGAGCTTTGTGTTTAACCGTATAAACAATTAATGAACTCTTCGCATATGTTTTTGAGGCGGCCGTTGCTAGCCTTCATTTTAGTAACTGCGTGTGTGCGGGCTTTGTTGTGCCTAACCGATTAATCCGCAAACGAACGCATCGCATAGCCGTGCGACGCCGTAATTGTCACAATTTGTTCGAGACCTTTCATATGTGCGCTGGCTTCGTGCCTCGTTTATCAGGTGTTAAGTTAATTTATCGCATGCCTGGGCGACGTGGCATTGGCTGGCATATATTCAAAATTCGCATATCTTTGCGAGGCTATGTTAGCCCCCTTTTTGGCAAAATATTGCAGTTACGCTGCCCCCTTTGCCTAATGATTTAGGCCGTTAGCTAATTCGTCGCATATCTTTGCGGCGCCGTGTTTGCCAACAGCTACACTGCTTCCGTCGCCTACGCCGGCGTACGATTTGTTGTCATGAACTAACGCCCCCTTTTACGGCGCACATTTTTAACTGTTCTTTATGATGTAAAGTGACGAACCAACAGCGGCCAGTCACGTGTTGTGTGTTGTAGAGTAGCATTAGCGCGTCCATCAGCTGGTGCGTATTTTAAGAGATAATATAAGCTTGGCGGCGCGATATGCTGCCCGAATGTAAAGTCGACCAATAGACACATATCTGATTAAGGGACGTATTATTCTTGTTCGACCTGTGCATGCTCTGTTTCAGATAGCGCCCTCCAGTGTGAAGATCGATGTACGACAGGGCTTGAGAAATTAGAGCGTGCAGGTAGGTTTGGTGGCGGCGCAGCCGCGGCCAAAAGGTCCCGACATCGCAATCCCAGTGTTTTCAGTCACGAAATTGTTGTTTGAGCTTACAGCTCCCGAGCAGCCTGATAGACGGAGTATCTTGAATACTTCACTACCGCTTAACCGTCCAGGCCCGGTTATTCGGTCACACCCTTACTACAGGCTTGGTGGCGCCCCTTTTATTTTGACTTGCCCTGTATATGCTCTAACACGCTTGCCCAGTGACGTACCGTTTGAACCACGCCCAACTCCCTGAGCGTTATAGCCGAGGCCTTTAGTCTGTTTTAACGAATCTCAGGGCGAGTGTGCCAGCTTTTCCCAGACTGACCCAGTCCTCACCTTGGGTGGGTGTCGTTAAGTTGCTTTGATACCGTAACATCTTGTTCATTTGTCCATAGCCATATTGACTCTTGTCTCAATAACTGTCTCAACGGTTCACATATTGTAGCTAAATCAGGCATAAATTTCATTAAATAATTAATAAATCCCAAGAAGCGCTGTAACTCCTCTTTATTTGTAGGTTTTGGCATGTTCAAGATTGCTTTAATCCTTTCGCCATCCGCCTTAACACCTCCTTCTGTTAGAATATATCCTACATGTTTAACTTCTTTTTATTTATATCTGATTTTTTGTTAAATTTAAACTTTAAATTTATGTTCCCAGCTCTTTCTATTAGTCTTTTAATGTTTTCATCATGGTTGCGTTCTGCCGTTTCATATGTATTTCCTTCACCATATATTAAGGTATCATCAGCTATTACAATTACTCCTGGTAAATCTTAGGTGTGTTCATATAAGCGCCTTTGGAATTCCTCAGGTGCCGGTGCAATACCAAATGGAAGCCGGTTCCATCGATATCTATCGAACGGTGTATTAAATGTCGTCATCTTGCTGCTTACTTCACCCAATTCGATTTGCCAAAATCCATGTTTAGCATCAACTACTGTGAATATTTTTGCATTTGTTAACTTGAGAAGCATTTCTTCAATTATCGACACTGTATAAATTGAGAGTTTCAATGCTCTATTTAAATTTCTTTGATCCAAACAGATGCGCATTTTATTGTTCTTGTTAACTACTACCATGCTATTCACCCAGTCGGTGGGTTCTGTTTCTTTTGTAATTATCTTTTGTTTTTCTAATTCGTTCAATTTGTTTTTCATTTTCTCTGTGATAGGTATTAGTAATCTTAGTGGTGGATCTTTCATTGGTTCTACTTTTTTGTTTACTTCTAAATGATACCTTTTTGGTATCTTTCCTAGACCTTCAAATACATCTGAATACTGGTCTGTCAAATTATTTTTTATTAAGATATTTATTTGATCTATTCTACACAAGTTTGCATTTATCGTAATTAAACCCATCTGTCTACAAGTTTCAGCAAATAATAATTGAGCTTGTTTGTTTTCAGTATCTATGATTTGAAACTGAATTTTATATTCTTTACTTTGAAATTTTGCATATGGATGCGACTGACCTATTGGTTCAATTAACTGACCACCAAAGCATCTGAGTTTAATAGTTGACTTCTTTAAATTTTCTTTTGTTTTCTTAGTCAGTTTTTTATAACTTTCTCATTCCATAACATTGCAGGTTGCACCAATGTCTATTTGAAATTTAAAAGTTTTTTTCCTGTAGCACTTCTTCGCAGTACTAGTTTTGTGAAAAGTTCTTTCTTTTTGTCGTTTTTATTTGTAATGGCACACACACTTTCGGTTTCTGAATCAGTAGAACTTTCTTCTGTACTCGATTCTTCCGTATCTTCTAGTTGACGTACTTTTTCTTTTTTGCTAGTGCTTTTGCACACTTCCATAAAACGGTTCATTTTCTTGCAATTTTTACACTTTTTTCCAAATTCTGGTCTGAGTGTTGCTGTTTTACCATGTTTTGCACCACAATATTTGCACTTTGCTTTATTGTGTTTACTTTCCTGGTTGATTTTATTGGTCACTTCCCCAGATTTGTTCCGTTGCATATTTTTAGTTGAGTTTCTGTTTGTTCGCTGATTCGACACATTGTCATAGCTGTTTCCAATGTTAGTTTTATATCCAGTAATAGTTTTTTGCGTACACTATTGTCCTGTATGCCTAACACTAGTCTATCTCGTATGAGTTCTTCTGTAAAGATCCATATTCACAAGATTTGGCTGCTTCCCTCAGTCTATTTATATGTATATGAATATACCTGTTCTTCTTCCTCTTGTTTCAATAAATTAAACACATATCATATAGTTAATAAGGTAATTTATCGACAATTTGTAAATGATTAACTTTTCATGGCTGTGCTAGCCATGAAAAGTTAATCATTCCAAAGAAAATTCTTTACTATGTTAAAAATTCGAATTTTCGAAAAAAGATAAATACTAAAGTATTTTGTGAAACAAATGTATAAGTGTGGTATATCGTTGAAAAGGGAATTTTAAAGTGAATACTATACTGTCAAAACAAGTGCAACTTCCTATTTCAAATAAAAAAGTCAGTTGTACTTCCGGTGAAACCGGACGTAGCACAAACGTCAAAATATTTGAAAATTAATACGATTTTACACAATAACGTAAGTACCATATACCAAATCAGTATCGTTAGTAATAACAGAAATGCAGGGGGTTACATTGGATTTGGGACACCCGGTATAAAAATCGTTTCTACCCCGCCTTCTGTCGAGCAAAGGCTTTTTTTGTCTCTACAGACTAGACTATTACTCCAGAGGGCCATACACATTTTTTCTTCCAATTGTAACATACATTTCTTTATTTTCAATGCAAGATACATTAATAATAATTACCTAGTATCTATTAGTTAACTGATCTGTTGTCAGCTATAATATGCCAAGGGCATTCATAACTATGGAATAATTTTATCAGTTTCCGAAAGCACGTTGCTTGGTTACCTAAAACAACGTGCTTGAGGAAGTTGTGATAAAATTATGAGTTATTTATGAATGCTCGAGGAATTTATTGAAAACGCAATAATTAAACGCGTAGTTGTAAAATTATATAAGTTGCTGATAACATATTAGTTTCAATTACTGAAGAGGAGTTTCCATGCATAATATTAATGATTTTATCATGGCGTTCATGATCAATATTTAGATAAGATTTTATAGAATTACCATTATTATAGCCTGCAATTTTCAACGATTGTTCTTGTACTCCACTATTAGCCAACTGGCTGACAGTTAATAATATTTTTACCTAGAAGCATGCTATTTTAAGTACTAATCTAATCGAGCATGCATTGCTATAGCCGTTTTGAACTACTTAATTATTTACTGCCGGTGCAGTTCTTTGGGCCACTCTGGCACGTTTTACTGAAGACTTGGTTATATTCTACACGATTATTAGATAACCATTATTGTTTTTTTCTCTATACGAAAAAAGTTTTACTAAACAAGCAACGACTACGTCACCTCTGCGAGCAAATTCCAGTGTGACGTGATAAAATTTCCGCAAGCCCCTCAGGGATATTTTCATCCCAGAAGTTCATAATGTTATTCACAACCATATATGTCATCAGATCATTACTGAATTTTAAAAAGTTGGAAAATGAGTTATTCTCATCTTGTAAGTTTCCAACCGGTCGGAAAAGTGATTGCTCTCGCAGCGGCTGGAAAGTAATCCATTGCCGACCGCTGTCTACGTAGGGACACTGAGAATTCCGTTCATCCCTTCATGCGCGTCACAACCTGTTGTTATCATAATACTGATGGGGCCATAATTATACAGTGAATTTATTTTAATGATTAACATAGCAGTTTCGTTTCTGTGCCTGCATTTAATCATACAGGTCACTTGCATAGTTATCAATGAAACTAATAGATTAGAGTGTTTATTTTATGAGTTAACATACGAATTTGAATTAGGTACTTTCTTATTAGCAATTTTTTACCGGAATGTAAGTATGCAACTAAAAAGTAGATACGTAGGAACAATTTGTGTGTTGTATCTTTCCTTTAGTGGTATACATTAGGATAACTTTTAATTGTCTTTTTGAGAAGTAATAGTTCCTATGTTAACTCGTAAAATACACGCTCTAATCTATTGGTCTCATTTGTAAATATGGAAATGATCTCTATGATTAAATGGTGGCATAGAAACGAAACGCTTATGTTAACTATAAAAATAAATTCCCTGTATATAACAGCAATGAGATAACTTGAACAACAAAATAGAATGCTTGAGTAACAAAGAGATGGCCATACGAACAAATTATTTTAGTAGGCATTTTTAGTTGACAAATGTCAGAATTAAAATAAGCTTCACGCCTACTCGAATATTTGCTGCTATGTTTATCTCTTTCTTACTCAAGCAATACGTGTTATTTTCTTGTTCATGTTATCTTATTGCTGTTATATATAATTGCGGCCCCATCGGTATAATAATTTTTCCAATTATTGTGTACAATAAAGTGGTTGCGAATAAAATAGTATACTGTTGCGATACGTCTAACGTTGGGGATTCAGTTCGATCCGAATTTCGCGATACACTGATTTAGAGTTCTACTTGAGAAATTAAAGACTTCAGTAGCTTAAAATATGTTTATTTACAAATTATTCGGAAGCGATCTATCCGCTACCGAGGTCAGTTAAGATCTGCCTTCACCAAATTTACCGCTTTTACAGGTAAACTTGTAAAAGCTATTTAGATTATGGAAACCTGCAAATGGTTGCGGTCCCACGCAAAGAGGCACGTAAAAGCAATAATATTTACGATTCATGTCCGGCCCTTTTTCTGGAAGAACCTGTGACACTGTTCGGCACGTTTTTCCCAGGACAAGTATTATGCTAACTTCGTCCTTATACATAATTACATTTGAGTTAGACACTAAGCTAAGATTAAATAATATTAATTACTAACGTCCATTCTCAATATAGTCTAGAGTTTATCATGTTACAGTTAGGATTCCTAACAGTACATACCACGGTGAAAAGTTTCATTCCGGTCTCGAGATAAAGTTGACCTCGATGCTACGCGTCTCGGTTAACTACTTAATCTCTCGACAGGAATAAAACACTTTCCACCTGGGTATGTAATATACTATTATTTATGTCGGACGAGCTTAATGCTATTGAACGAATTTTAGGTTTATAGTACAGTAAAATTGTCGTTTTACCTTAAAAAATTGGCCGTGGCTATTCCTCTTGCCCAGTGGTTTAGGGTCATTAGACAAGTGTAAAACCAAAAAGTATTGCCCCCACCCCCTGCCAAACAGCCGCCATCTTGAAAACGTTTAAATTTGTTTTTTCTCGCGATCCATTGGTTGCACAGAAAAAGTTATTGAACAAAAAATGTTGCAAATAAAATTCTACACATTTTTGGTCCGTGCCGCGATACCGAGAAGTTGGTATTGCGAATGGTAGAGACCGACAAAATTACCAAAAATCGGTTTCCGCCATTCTAGTTTTGTGGGAAGTGTTTTTTTTTCCGAAAATTGCGAATATGAAAGTTGTAGGGCTTGAAAAGATGTGCACGAATCTCTTTTAATAATGTGATTGATTTAAATAGTCTCCGAGTGGCAGCCCTTCAAAGTGTGGGAAATGTATATTCCGGCACAGCAAAGTAACCATTTTACATTTACGAGGTAAAGTCGCCACGTCACTCAAGTAGTTTCAGTGTGAATAGGTTTTCAGAACCTACAGAAATTCCACACATTTTTGGCCATTGCTGCGATACCGAGAAATTGGTATAGGGTATAGGTAAAAAAATTTACATTTTTTTGCTCAATAACTTTTTCTGTGTGACCAGTGGATCGCGAGAAAAAACAAATTTAATTGTTTTCAAGATGGCGACTGTTTGGCAGGGGGTGGGAACACTACTTTTTGGTTTTACACTTGTCTAGTGGCTCTAAACCACTGGGCAAGAGGAATAGCCGCGACCAATTTTTTTAAGGTGACGGGGTTTTTTTCCGACAGTTTTACTGTTCTATTAGTGAGATCTGATTGCAAAATTTTCGTTTTGAGGCAGCGCTTGTTGAAATACAGCACTTTTGAACTGGTCTATTACGAGGTTGTATTCATTTTAGGCCTTGTTTTGCAACACTTGCTCGTTATATTCCACACACTCTTGACTTCGCTTAGCCTTCTTAAACTAGGTACCATCTCGCTTCCTCATGTTTACCGCCCAATCCTTTAGGCCCTGAACACACGGGATTCCGTATCCCAGATTCGGAATGCGGGATACAGAATCTGAGTCTGTTCAGACACGGCCACTGAATCTCAGACGCGGGCCTTCAGTCACTTGCAGTGCCGTGCTGTTATGGACCTAGCATTGCTGTTCTTTGTTTCTGTCGAATTAGTCTAGAAGTGCTGTATTTAAAGTCAGGGATTGGGCTCTACTAAGCTAATAAATTTTTCATTGTCAAATAATGTACATTCTATGATCGTTGTATAGTAAGGAACGCCTTGCTTATTCGATTTAAATAGAAGTTGAAGAAAATCTGCTACGCCTATGACATGATATCATATGTTCTGGCTGACAAAAGTAGGCGAGTTCAGGCCGTGGTACACGTGGACTCATATCCTCTATATGCTCCAATGGTAAATCTGTATCCGAGATACAGAATGTGTCGCCGGCGGCCGGTTTTCCTTATCTCTCCATTTCGGCCGCCGGCGACAAATTCTGTATCTCGGATACCGATTTACCATTGGAGCATATAGAGGATATGAGTGTACACAAAGAATCATTGAAAATGAACAGGGCTGTGTGTTGGTTTGTTTATAATGGACCAGGTCTAGGCATGTCGAGTACCAGGTACCTTAGACACCGATGGCTTTGGTCATATGGTCAAAGTCCTACTTAGAATTTTTCCGAGACTAAGGAGTTCCAACCCTAGCAAGGGATCGTTTTGCATAACCCTGTTCATTTTCAATGATCGTAAGTGTACCACGGCCTGGGTTCGCCTACTTTTGCCAGCCAGAACATATGATATCATATCATAGGCGTAGCAGATTTTCTGCAACTTCTATTTAAATCCAATAAGCAAGGCGTTCCTTACTATACAACGATCATAGAGCGTACATTATTTGACAATAAAAAGTTTATTAGCTTTGTAGAGCCCAATCCCTGACTTTAAATACAGCACTTCTAGACTAATTCGACAGAAACAAAGAACAGCAATGCTAGGTCCATAACAGCACGGCACTGCAAGTGACTGAAGGCCCGCGTCTGAGATTCAGTGGCCGTGTCTGAACAGACTCAGATTCTGTATCCCGAATCTGGGAAACGGAATCCCGTGTGTTCAGGGCCTTAGTATCAGTACCGTTTCCCTCGAATTCAAATTTTCGGTCACCAGAAAATGTTTGATATATTTTCCATATGTGTATTGTTTACTACTGATTGTGCTTTTTACGATTTGGTTTAGTGTTGTTAAAATGGGAACCGGTTCTATATATTTATAATAGGCCTTGTATTGCAACGTGCAAATATACCAATTGGGAAAGATCTTATCACGAATTTTCCTCAAACCAAGTTTTACGAAAAAATGGTTTGAAAGCTAAATTTAAATTATTCGAAATTTTTCGAGTTTTCAGTTCTATGACAGTTGATGACGAACGTAAACGTCAAAACTCGACGTCTATGATTAAAATATCGTATTACAACATAAAAATCTGCCGTGCACTTTGAGTTGGCCGTAACGGTACCTACCTGTTCAGCAATTTCTAGTTTCAATATTTATTTAAATACAGGTATAAAACGAATACTGCAAGAAAGAACTGTTATGTGTAGCTTGTATTTTGAAGACAGTTGTATCTGAGTAACTTCTTTTGGGCGAAGACTATTACAGCGCATTATAGTGCCTGAACCTTCTTTGGTACCTTTTCAATTACTACATTAACAGATAACAAATAAGTTTTAAATGTATAATTTAAAAAACAGTAACTTATAACGGTACTTTTTTAGTTTACACCCCCACATTTAGGGGGTGTAAACTAAATTATAGTCTATGGGTACTTTTTTAGTTTACACCCCCACACTTAAGCTAAATAGAAAAATCAGAAATCAGTTGTATGTGGGGGTGTAAACTAAATTAGTTTACACACCAAACTTTTTATTGAAAATTAAGTCAAACAAATAATTCACGTTTATAAACTTCTGCTATTTGCAAAGAGAATGTTACAAGCCAATCCACCACCAGTGCCACCTACCGCCGTGAGCGCATACCAGGCACAACACGCCAACGTACCTTACCTAACCTAACCTAGCCTAAACTCACCTAACCTAATCTCGCAATTAAAATCATAATGCTTCAATACAAAACAATGGAAAAAAGTGGGGTGTAAAATAAATAAGCTGCCCGTAAACATTATTTTAGTTTACACCCCCACATTTAAGCAAAATAGAAAAATCGTAAACCAGGTGTAGGTGGGGGTGTAAACTAAATAATCTGCCGTAAACCTTATTTTAGTTTACACCCCCACATTTAAACGAAATACAAAAATCGTAAACCAGGTGTAGGTGGGGGTGTAAACTAAATAAGGCGACCGTAAACATTATTTTAGTTTACACTCCCATATTTAAGCGAAATACAAAAATCGTAAACCAGGTGTATGTGGGGGTGTAAACTAAAAGAGTGCCCTTATAACCTAACAATAGCATACAGAATAAAATAATTCATTACTATTTCCACCTAGCAACATCTACCTAATTTATAAGAATAATTCGATTATCTGCATATCACATTCTACTTTTGAGCAAATGTGTGAGCTATTCAAAACAAAATTCTGGTCTAAAAATATTATTCTGCCTTCAAATACGAATTCTTCAAGTCCAAAACCTTCCTCAAGAAAAATATTAAAACTATAAATCTTTAAGATGTATGTACACTGCTATAAATACAGTACACCATTCATATAAACAAAAGGCCCTTCTTCTACTGATACTGCATTAAAAAAAAACTGTATAGCACTCTTAATATTAGCGCTCGAATTACGTCTTTTAAAACGTTGCCGTTGGAGACGTGTTTTAATCATTTATTAAAACACGCATTGTCGTAAATTTGAATGTCAACATAACCTAGAATATCTAACACAATGTGACGGAAAAAGTGTCACCGAACTAAGTTTTTATATTTCTGTTACGATCGTAGAAAAAATAGCGTATGATACACGTGCATAAGTGCCATTAAAGCACTAGCGACGTTAAAAGCACTCCACTTTGCGTCGTGCTCTTAAACTCATCGCACATGCTTTAAAGACGTACTTCTACACTAGTATCATAATATACTATTAAAACACGTATTTGTCTTGACAGCCGTTGTCATTTAAATGCCATCGTTAAGGTGACTAAATCATATTTTTGTTATAAGGTACCGCCAACTGTGCAAACATATATCTTTTGTCTCTTTTAATTTGGGGAAAAGCTATCAATTTTCTCACTCTCACTTTCTTACAATGTTCTGTTCTTTTTAATTTGGGGGAACAACATTTTGGGATAGAATGGCGGTACCTTTATATGTATTTAGTGGGTATGGGTGGGTATGTGGCTCAAAAACGGCTAAATTTGACATTTTCTCAGAAATGAAACAACAATGGATTTTTAAAATATGCCCAGGCCATATTAAGTGACATTTGCCACACAATTGTGTCGTAATTCGTTATTTTCGAACACGTGATTTGAAATTGAAGGATTTGATAGGATTTCAAATCAACTAATGCATTTCCAGGGGAACAAATTTATTTATGCCATGAAAAAATAATAAGTACAGCAGGGTGTAATTTACTTTCTTCGCTACGGAACGAAGAAATCCGTTATGTAATGGTCCTTTTTTTAACTCTATCATTTTTAAATTATCTTCGTTTTGTTTGCGCAATTTTCATAAATAATATTATTATACAGCAATTCAAAACATAGTGAATCAGAATCACACATCGCATTTTGGATACCTATTTTCACAAAAAATTCTAATGAAAATTTGATAACATCATCTGAGTATGTTCATGTTTTCACAATGTAAAATATCACTTTTCTTACAATTAATTGGACTCCACAACTAAACTTAATGCTAAAATATATGGTGACTCCGTTATTGTATCTAAAATGGCATGTGGAAGAACAAATGCAGAAGCCATTACAAAAATTCTTGTAGCAAAAGTAGAAAAAGCAGAAAATGTAGTACTTCAACTAAAAATCACGAATCATCATTATTCTAGTCAATTCAAACCAATGCTTCAAATAGCAAAACCTAAAACTTATTTCATTGAGTACTATTCATTTTCTTGCAATTATATGTTGGATTTTTCGAATTCAACGGAAGATTTGAATTTAGATTAGAGCCGGATAACCTGTTTTCCTGCCGAAAAGTTTTAGAAAAAATCATTCTCCATTTACTCATTTACAAACTATGAATAAAGATATACAAAAGCCAAATGCGATATCCATATTTTACATGAATGCATAAAAAATTTCATGTTCAACCTTCAAATTGACAGATAATTTAGTTGCGAAAATATATGATCATTTTTCGAACTCTGCCAAACGACGTGCTAAGATAATGGAGTTTCACGACCAGATTGCATTCTAAGATGGCTCGTTTCCTGGAGAGCTTTAAGCTCATATTTCTTAAGTAATATAGATTACCCAAAGCAAATAACAAATCTTTTAAAATCGATGACCATTCCTTCCACATAAGTTCTAGAAATTTTAGAAACATATTTACATTTTATATTACATATAAAATAATGGTGAGGCACTAACACCCAATGAAGGAGCTTGGCTTGTAAGGCGAAAGGTCAGAGCTTCCGTAACCTCGCTCTCACACCTGGCTGTCGCGTGTCAAATTCATGACACGTGGTGATATGGTGAGCATCATGCATTAGACAACCGCATTATTACCCCTTATTCTTTCGAACGCAAGTCCCTAATTATTTAAAGCGACTGGATTTGAACTCCAGACTTCCGCACCGCAGTCCAATGCTCTAACCACTAGGCTACACTGGCGGTTATATTACATATATGGATTAGAAATTTTAATATGAATGCTCTGAAGGAACAACTTAATAGAAGGAAATCTGAAAAATATTTTGGATTTGAAACCAACCAAACTTGACAAATTTGATAAATCAGAGAGAATCTGAAAAAGTTACAGAAGATTATTTGCTATTTTCTGAAAATAGTTTAATATACATTCACAAAATATTTGCCTTCAGCATTATATCGAAATTTTCTTTAATGTCTAAATGTACTTCTCCTCCAGGTTTCAAGATATTGTGAATGTTGCAGAAAAATTAAAACTGACTGGATAAGCTGTTTGATGAACTTGAAAGTTATCTGGAAATTTTATGCCGGTTTCCACTTCCCATGACTATTCAATTCACCTGTCATCTGCCAAAAAGTGACCAATGATAATCCAGAATTCTGACGTTTCTTGACCAATCAAAAAAATATCAGTGGATATATCTTCCTAGAAGGTATTCAAGTGACTATTTTTAACAAATGCGATTTTTATTAGAAAAAGTCAATATTAGTGTTCTGTTACTATAGAAATTGCGTAGTTTGTTGCTAGATTAACTGAAAACTAATTTGAAAAGGTAGTTTGGTTCATTAAATAGTCCCTCGAACACCATTCTTAGTCAAAGTTAAGTAGATTATTTTTGCGGTGGTATCACTACTCATGTCCATTGCGCTTGGGATTAGGACTCGTGCTAGCGCACTCGTTCTAATCATCCCAAAGCGCAATGGACATTCGTAACACCACCGCAAAAATAGTCGACATAACTTTGACTACTCATGGTATTATAAGTGAATATTTACTGTGGAAGACAACCTGTCAAAAGTGGCATTCTTTATATATTATACATTTAGGATTTTGAATTATTAAACATTTTTAACGCTCTTTCAGACATTTTGACCTTTCCTGGAGCATCTCCATCGCCAAAATGCATTTCTAGCATAATACATAGTATTAAATGGAGTGACGAGAGGAATAGGTATCCTACTGATTTAATTAAAAAATAATTTACGAGGGCTGCTCTGTATATTGTTAGTAGCAGGCCATAGACGCAGGCAAAAACAAAAACATTTGCAATAATTGAAAGCCCATTCTTTTGACAGTTTTCAGCTGCAATTTTAGCAGATTGAAGTTAAAGGTTATAGAGATATAAATTTTTGATTGTTATAATTTGTTTGATTTCCACTACGAAGCATGGAAGTGCCGCGAAGTGCTTTTCGGGTTATGATGTTCTACGATTATAAACGAGGTTTAACGTATGACCAAAGTCATCAAAATTTAGTGGCAGCTTTTGGCGACAATAGTCCTTCATTATCCTCAATTAGTTACTGGTTCCGTGAATTTAAACGTGGAAGGTGTACAGCACGTGACAACTAGCTGAAGCTCTGAGAATTGGACGCGCAGTACTCTTAAGCCGAGTTGGCAGGGACAATTCAGTTCTGACAAAATTTTGTTCGAGTGAAGATGGGTACAACAACTGATCTTCACTCGAATCCAATTTTGTCAGAGCTGAATTCTCCCCGCCAACTCGGCTTAAGGGTACTGCGCATCCAATTCTCAGAGCTTCAGCTAGTTGCCACGTGCTGTACGTTAGAATATGAACCAAGACCTGGACGACCAATAGTCGCTGTTTGTGCTGAAAACGTTATTGCTGCCGAAAAGCTGATTAAGGAAAATCGGAATATCACCCATAGAGACCTTCAAGAAGAACTAGGGATTGGATCGTCTGCAGTAGATACCATCTTACATAAACATCTGGGCGTAAGGAAGCTGGCAAGTCGGTTGATTCCGCATTTGCTAACCGAAGAACAAAAACAAGCACGGGTAAACTGGTGCAGGTTTATGTTAGAAAAGTTCGATAGAGGATCTTCAAAGCAGGTATTTAATATCTTTACGGCCGATTAATCGTGGATCTATAGTTATGATCCTGAAACGAAACAACAGTCGACTGTTTGAGTGTTTGAAAATGAGGATATGCCAACAAAAGTTAGTCACAGTAAAAGTGTAAACAAAAAGATGATTGCAGCTTTCTTCAGATACAGTGGTCCAATCGCAGTAATTCCTCTTGAAGATCGTAAAACTGTAACTGCTAATTGGTATATAGAAGTTCGCCTTCCACAAGTCTTCCAAAAATTGTGTAGTCATCGGCCACGATCTGGTTTGCGTGGAATTTCATTGCACCATGACAACGCAACTCCCCATACGGCTGCAAAAACTTTAAATTTTTTGCACGAATCCGGAGTCCGGCTAGTCACTCACCCACCATATAGTCCAGACCTTGCCCCGAAAGATTTTTTTTTGTTTCCGCTGATTAAAAAAACCATGCGTGGTAAGAGATTTCCTAACGCCGATGCGGGAATTACTGAATTTCAGCGAATTTTTGACGACCTTCCAAAAAAAGAGTTTTCAACCTGTTTCGAGCAGTGGTTTCAAAGAATGAAGAAGTACATTATGGCTAAGGGGGAATACTTTGAAAAACAATAAAATTATTTTTTTTAATTTCGTAGTTTTCTTGCAACTCACAATTTATAGAACAGCCCTCGTATTTTAACACTAAATCAACATATTCGAAATTTTAGAGGATATAGAAGCAGATAAATAATTTTTGACTGCGCCAAGAAGCCGAAATAAGCACTACTTTAAGAATGAATTGGAGTGTTTTATTTTGTGTACAGTAAGATCATTTTAAGAATAAAAAGAACTATTTATTTGTCGGCAATTGAGATTTATGACTTTTTTAAATAAAATAACAGACTAGTAAATTTTATTTCCTTCCTATTTTTTTTTCCTATGGTAATGCAGCATGCTGTGAGAATGCTTAATTATTTTCAATTAATATCCAGATATCTAAAGGGTATCATGTGATAACAAGTGTAACGGGATAGCTGGTGGCAGTAAATATTAGCAACCAGAGGGTTGTTTACTGCAACTGAAAAAGTTTCTATAATTTGAGTAATCTCAGTCTAATTAGTCACGTTAAAGGTCTAATATCCCTTTAATTGTGAGAATAATATTGAAGTTTGGTACGTGTTAGCAAGAATAGCCTTCTGCACGATCAAAGTCTGACCAAGGAGTCACAATTATTATTCGCATAGCGATTTGGAGATTAATAGAAACCATTTCAAGTGGTTTTTGGTGTTTTTGTCATCAGTTAGTGCGAGGGTTTGTGGCATGCTGCACTACCGTTTAACAAAATATTAAACGGTCACGACAGCTACAACGAGTTTTTATGGGTCTTCGACATCTTAAGGCTGGTCATCCATTAGAAGCGTAGTCGCGCGACTGGGAGGTAGCGCGTATACGTCCGCATACGCGCAACTAATCCCACTATACTAAATGTAAGTTAACAGCATCCACTGTAAGCGACCTTGAGCAACCGGGTTCAGTCGACTGCAGGCGACTGGCGACCGATCCGCGTAAAATGGGATTAGTCGCTTATTAATCGTCTGTGCTCTATTGCGTGTTCATTGTTGATATGGAAATGGACAACGAAAGACTGATTAGTGCCATTCGTGAGAAGTCCCCGTTGTGGGATATGAAAGATAAAAGATATCATTGTCGTGATGTTCAGAGGAAACTATGGGCAAAGGTTGGGGAAGAACTAGGTGCTGATGGTAAGGAACTAATTTATTATAATAATATTAATCTAACAGGCGTTTTTTATTTCCAAGTAAAAAATTCCATATTACTGTTATTATTGTTTAATATATGTTTTAACAAAATATGATTACTAAATAAGCAAAGGATGAAATCAAATAAAATATTGAGGCAAACACATAGATAAAATACTGTCAATACATAAAAGTGTGCACATACATTTTTTTAAGCGTTTGCTTCGTGTTCACAAAAATATGCTGTAAATTTTTCTCTGATCACATAAGCGGTAGTGACGCTTCTGTTTTCACCAAGGGAGGCAAATCTGGCTTGTGCATTGCTGGTTTTTGACTGTTGAGGTAGTAACACAGGTTGTGGTTCACCTTCTTTGTCGATTATAATGTTGTGCAGCAAACATATACATTTAACAATATCATCTACAAAATTTGGCTCTACCTCAATGCCTCTTTGAAGCACTCGCCATTTGGCGCTAATTATACCAAAGGCACATTCAATAACTTGCCGTGCTTTTGAAAGACGCTTATTAAAAATGATTTGTGAAGGTCCAAGTTGTAGTGCAGGAAAAGGTCGCATCAAATAAGTTTTTAGGGGATAGGCTTCATCTCCCAAAAGAACACGCGGAACTTTAATATTCGTTCCAGGCAGTGTGGTATACCGTTTATTACCTAACTCGTTTCTTTCAAGTCTTCTATAGAGATAGGAATTGGAAAACACGCCACCATCACTCTCCTTGCCGTATCCTCCTGTATCAATGGTAATGAACTTATAATCGGGTCCTGCAACACCTTGTAGCACAGTCGAAAAGAAATGTTTGTAATTTCTGAACATGCTGCCTGAATGGTACGGATTTCGTATGCGTATATGTTTTCCATCGATGCACCCAACACAATTAGGAAATTTCCACTTTCGCCAAAAACCTTCTATTATTGAATCCAATTGTTCATCTGTAGGAGGGAACGGCATGTGTACAATGTTCAAGTGCTCCCAAATAGCTCTGCATGTTTCTTTAACTATTCTTCCTACTGTTGCATCTGACATCCTAAAAGAATACCCCAAAGTCTTGAATGAAGAACCTGTGGCCAAGTATCTGTAACAAAACATAACAAAATATGTACTACTGACTTGTCTTATTACATAGTTCATTCCTTTGCATGAATTAACATATGAATTCTAATGCAACATGTGTGTTTATTGAGCAATATAATACTACAAATACATGTATTGTTATCAAAACTGTAATGTTCTGTTTTAGTTAGTGAAGTAAAGAAAAAGTGGAAAGGGCTGCGCGATGTATTTAGAAGAGAGTATAAAAAAGTTTTTAAGTCTGGAGATGAAGCACCGGAGGAAGGTTCGTCTTCATGGCCGTTTTTTGACCAAATGATGTTCCTTTCCGACATAATTGAACCACGGCAGCTCAAAGGAAACGTTGCCTCTCCAGAAAATACTCCTTCTGAGAACGATGATGGAGATATTATAGCAGGTGATAATTTGTCTGAGTCGCAAACATCTAACATAATTGCCAGTAATCCCGGTAATACCTCATCGGGTGAAATTACGCAGATGGGGCCTCCTCCACCTGCAGGTACTCATCAGAAACGTAAACTACAACATGATACACAACCAAACAATGCTGATGTTCCTTCTGTTGGGCCTCCAACACCTACAACTAAGAATTATAAGCGTAAAAAAATAAATCTACCCGACAACACGGTTGATGACAGATTTCTAGAAATTGAGAGGGCTAAATTACAATTATTTACCGAACATGCTTCTAACAAACAAGGGGACAGCGAATATCAGTTTTTAGTGAGCCTCCTTCCATACCTAAAAAGAGTTCCCGAACATCGTAAATTGACTGTACGAAATAAACTTCAGCAAGTTCTTATTGATGAAGAAGAGGTATACAACAGATCTTCGCATACACCGTCTCTTTACACAACATCACCATCTCCGAGGTCTTGGACCACAGAAGCAAGTGTACCGTTAACATCATGGACGGCTGAAACATCTGATGCAGTGACAGGCGACATTAATCCAAGTATGGGACAGTATTTCGGAACTTTTTCAAGCACCCAAGAGGCGTGTTATGTAGGAGTACCACCAATAAGTAGTAATAAGAATTAAACGAGTTTTGTACTTGCGGTGTACCTACTATTATTTTTTCTCTTCACACTTTTTAATTTCGTTTTTATGACAAATAGTTATTACCTCCGTTGTTGTAGTGCATCACTATTTGAATAATAATATCTACAGAAGTTGTACTTTTATGATTCTGTCTAACTTAATAAAGATATTTGATAAATAAATTGCTTTACTCACCTTAGAGTCACAGTTAAACGTTCCGCAGGTGTTATTGCTTCCCTGAAATTTGAATATTTAATGATCGATGAGTCTATAGCACTCAAAATGTATTGAAATGTCTCCGGACACATTCGATAATAATCAAAAAATTTGTGCGGATTATTCAACAAATCGTCATGCAGGTGGTGGAACTCTCCAAGTTCATTCCTTCTACTAAGTATCTCATTCACCCAACACGAACGTCTTTTTTTACGACGACAAGCTCGCAAGCGCCACATATAGGAATTCTCTAAAAAGTACAGGTCTTGCACATCCATTGTATACGATTTTCTCAATACACAACCACTTTCTTCTTCGGATTGCAGTCGCAAACTATGCAATATAGTCACCTGCAGTGGATGATACCAATCGCTCAGTCGCACTGTCGCTCATATACTGACGTATACGCGCTACCTCCCAGTCGCGCGACTACGCTTCCAATGGATGACCAGCCTAATAGCGGAGGAGGATGTCGACAACGTGTTTTATGATGATATGCCATCGTCTGACGAAGATAATTTATTGGAAACTAGGGAAATGAACAGTGACACTGAACAGGAAATATCTGATTATGAAGACGTTAGTGAACAAGAAACTAATGCCATAAGATATCTCATTATTTTTGTGGAGGTGGCAGAGGGGTGTCGGTCTGCGAGACCGGTGCGGGTACTGATGTCTTAGAATTTTGAACGGGTACTGGAAAAACCTCTTCACTGGTACCTCACATATCTTAAGTATTATCTGCAGGCGCTCTAGATCACAAAAGATATGGATATGAACTTAAATAAAATGTAGGTACGGATAAACTTATATAGTGAACACTGTTAATTATTCAGCAACTTCATAACAAGTGCAGTTATTAATTGTATCTAGATAACGTAACAGAGGAAACAAAAAAATTAAATCAGTCACTAAATGGAGATTTCACTAATAAGAGAAATATAAAGCGGTACTGTTAAAAACGGCATTTACCAAAGTTAAATTTGAATTCTTTGATACAAACACCACAATAAACTGCAAGTCACGGAAATAAAATATTTTTCAAAAATATAAAACATTACTAGAATAATATAATAAAAAAATACCTTAACCGGAAAGGTATTAATGTGCAAGCTTTTTAGTACAACATTGTGAAGGTGAAAGTAAGAGTGGACAAATAAATATTGGTGAGAGAAATGAGAAGTGGAGTTGACTCGATGATAGAGCCCGAATCTAAGCCAGAAAATCTGGGTTCAAACCATAGTAACTTCAAAGGTCACAAAAGTCTTGTGCCGACTTCACTACAATTTTCCTATCAACAGTGAGGTCTTAAACCTTCTCAAAGAGATAAGGTCGATACCTCTTTAATGGGGATGTTGCCAACAAAGCTGACGACGACGTCGACAACCTCCTACTGACGTTAGTATGTTGTCTTTGGGTTTCGAGCTTCATCAAACCATCTAGGAAATAACTCAAACAAACGCTAATTTGTGTGGCAGACATGATGGCGCCTGTTTCTGTGCATGAATATGCAGAAATGAATTTTATGTATAGCTATTACAGCGGGAATTCTCTTGCAGCTGTGGTAGAATATCGGAGAAGGCTTTACCATTACCACACTTAAAACAACAATTCAAGCCTGAAACAACTTCTGTCATAATAAATTAGCGTTTGTTTGACTTATTTCCTAGATGACTTGATTTAATGGAACGATGATAAAAACAAAGAAATCCTCTGTAAGTAGATAACGGTTGAAAATGAGACATGAGTTTATTAACATGTCTTACTTCTTTTAGCATCCCACAACACATCCTTAAGTTTGGATCATACCTTTTGAATCACCCTGTGTATACAATATCAGTACGAGAACTTCTTCTTTTGCATTCAATACCTGTGTATTAAAAGATAAAATTAATGTAGCACTTTCATTGTGCCGAATATATGTATTGTTCTTACTTTCACACGTTATAACTTATCAGTGCGTCTGCAATTGATAGAAACAACTTCTGAGATTTCATCTGCATTGCAAGTTACAATATCCATAATATTGGAAAATTTTCCAATTTAGATTTGCGAGTTGTTGGTTAATTACGCAAATTGGAGAGGGGTGTATTTAAACACAATCAGTTTACTATTAACCCACCCCTTCTGCCGAAGAAGTTAGCTGACGTGTTGAACACATTGAGCATGGAGCCATTTTTGAGTATTCACAATTCGCTGTGAAACTTGCTTTGGAGAGTATAATAATCGTCAGTGGCTTAATTTGGTGTTACTGATTATTGAAAGTATTCAGTGGCTAAGACACTTTTGTTAACTTCTGAGATGGTATGCTACCTATTGTAATTCTGGCTCCTTTATTATTATTAAATAAGTGATAATTAAATGGAAATCTAACATCAACAGAATTAGTACTTTATTAATCGCTACAGATAGAAATACTATCAGAATTATACATTGATACATTTATAAACAGTAATTTATTATTTAATTAGACTAAGAATAGCGAATAGGTTCCGAAAACGATATAGGCAGACTATAATTTTAGTAAATGCTCAGATATTTGAAGTAACGTAAGACATGCTAATCAGATTGTGCTAGTAAAAAGCTTCACAGCGAAAAGGTGCAGTTAAGTTAGTATTCACAGCGACATGCTAGGCTGGTGGTCAATGAAGTTACGGGTAATGATACACTGAAGAAATGTAACATGCCTAACCGCATAAAGAAATCTGTAACGTCAGCAATTTAAGAGTGACAGTGCTTAATAAAACAGAAAACTGAAATTATGTGAATTAAAACAAATGTGGGGTTAGCTCAATAATATTTGACAATTCGACAAAAACAAACATAATGGAATGTGGTAGGTTACTAAGCAACGCATGTAAATAAGACAAAAATAAGCTCGCCCAAGCGAAGCGAAGTAGAAAGTTGTGTGCTGGCTTCCAAAAAAATTATTATAAATCTTCGTGCACTTAAAATCCTTTTGTGTTACAAGGGGTTGTATTATTGTTGTTCAGGCGGGGGCGAGTTTGTGTGCATGTGCTGTGTTTCCGGTAAACAATTTATAGTCAAGTTTGTAACAGCAAAATTGCGGACCTCCACACATGATTTGGAGAAGTGCAGCGACTATTTAGAACAACAAACAAAGCCTGAGGACAGGTACGACGTGCAACGACGACATTCGGGGTATCAGCGAAGGCAAGCAAGCAGCAAGGCGGGCTACCCAAAAATCTCAGACGAGGGATATTCCAGCATCTTGGAGCAAAGCAGCTCCAAAGAGCTGACGACCGCGAAAAGTGGAAGGAAAAAGCGCATTTTGGGCTGTCCTGCATCTGTAGGGCCCAAAAAGGCTCTGAAACAGGTTGGCGTGCTTTTAGAAAATTCGGATCGAGACAGCGTTGGATCAAACGGCGTCCCTGGTTACAGATAAATAGGTTTGCATAGTTACGGAATTGCATTTATTTTCATTGTTATTTACCTGTGACGTAATTATCGGGCTTGCTTGAATTAAAAGTAAAATTGGATGCAAAATGTTGTGCCATTTCATTCTCCTAATTTGAGGTTAAAATATTATTACGAGGCATTCGCTGTACTCGAGCAAATATCATACAATTGCGTAAAAGTTCAACTGTGTAGAGACACAACCCTGGGATTAGTTTTGCGAACGTAAAGGCTAGTCGGAGCAAAATAATTAATAAGTAGCGTGATTAATAAGTTATATTAAAGGGTAGCATATCGGATAAATATTGTATATTTAATTTTTTGTAAAAAGCTCTATTGTTACTTAGCCAGTTCAGCTATAATAATTATACAAGAAAAGTTCTACAAATACTCATTTGTATTTTTTTTCTAGCGTTTGTAGTTGGTAGTTAGTATGGCAAAGATTTATCGAAAGAATAGATCTCAACCAAACGACGTAACTTATAAGCTTTCCATTTATTTGATGCAGGTACAACTTGCTTGTGCTTGAAAATGATATGAAGCCACTTTCTGCCACCGCTTCGTTTAGAAGATGCCGAAAATCTTATTAACAATTCCAAACCAATTTAATTGTTGCATTGATTAGGAAATATATATATATATATTTGTTCAAAATATTTCTTTATTAATAAGTTTAAGTCTATTATGTAGTGAAATAACAAAATAGTTCGTCGAATAAACTTCACATACAGATATTCTGAATTGTATTTCCACAATTTATTAGTTATAGTGGCAGTAGGTTCAATATGGACTTCAAAGTGGAAAAGGCGATAAAAATCTAGTTTGTTGTGCAACTAATTGGACAAACATGCTCATGACGTATCCAACTGGTGATATCTCGAAGTTTTCACTGGCACAACCTAAATAATAACCGAGCGCTTATAATTAATCACAATGGAACTCGACAAATTGAAACTTGCCGGTTTAAATCGAAAAGGCTAAAGTCAGCGGAAGCACGCGTATTTTGCAAAATATCTGAACAGATGTCAGGGCAGCGCTACTTATCAAAACGAAAACGATAATATCCGGAAACATGGAATTGCTTTATGGTCTGCACCGTAAACAGACATGTCCGGTTAGGATTAATGAGGACGTATCTCCGAGAGAAATGGGGATTTATCACCACATATCTGCCGCTTTATTAAGATTTATACAGGGCGCGCATGCAGTCATAGACTCGCCGGAATGCTGTTGGTCGAGTATGGCACACCTGCGCAAGGTCGCCGTTATGTCCTACTACCGTTTCTTCGCCAAACTTTATTGCAAATCTGCACCATTTGGCCGGGCAATACTTTCACTGAAAAAGTGAATGGGTTGCATTTATATTTTAATTTATTTTACAATGCTGGCGGCGATTTTTGCACTGTAACGCCTAGTATTGTGTAATATAAACAAAGAACTAAAACAGTTTAAATAAATTATTAAACGGCGTAGCATGACCAGTGCTTGTTTGTATTTTATGGCAGAACTATAAAATTAGTACGTTATAAAATTGAATTATAGAAATTAACCGAGCGTGTCGCATACAGACAGGGCGGTCTAGACCGTAAGAACAACACATCGTATTTTAAGTTAAGTACTTATATAAGATAGACCCTGTAATGAACAAATTAATTGTAGCATTGTTAATATATTTGTTGTCGATAAACAAACGATTCCCACCAAGAAATTGTCAATTTGTTATTTTGGGTTTGGCTGCCTTGAAGTTGGCCCGACCCAAATAGGGGTGCTGGTTATAGTATACAGAGGTGTAAACAAACGCTGAAAATAGCTAAACAAACGTAAACAAACGATAAACAAACGATTCCCACCAAGAAATTGTCAATTTATCATTTTGGGTTTGGCTGCCGTGAAGTTGGCCCGACCCAAATAGGGGTGCTGGTTATAGTATACAGAAGTGTAAACAAACGCTGAAAATAGCTAAACAAACGTAAACAAACAATAAACAAACGATTCCCACCAAGAAATTGTCAATTTATCATTTTGGGTTTGGCTGCCGTGAAGTTGGCCCGACCCAAATAGGGGTGCTGGTTATAGTATACAGAGGTGTAAACAAACGCTGAAAATAGCTAAACAAACGTAAACAAACGATTCCCACCAAGAAATTGTCAATTTATCATTTTGGGTTTGGCTGCCGTGAAGTTGGCCCGACCCAAATAGGGGTGCTGGTTGTAGTATACAGAGATGTAAACAAACGCTAAGAATAGCTAAACAAACTTAAACAAAAGATAAACAAACGATTTCCTTTGACGTATTACTAAATTTTTCTCTGGGTTTGGCCAACTTCACAGACATATCTAGGGACCCTGAAACCTAAAGGTCTGAAGAAATCTCGGAAGGTGATTTTTTCGAGACTACAATACTTCTTTCGTCTTAGACGAGGGAAATATAAATACAACTAGTATGCAACAAGTAGTTACAGAATAACTTAAAGAAGCAATGGGTAAACTACATTTATTTAAAAAGGAAGAAAACAACATTTACATTAACACTGAGTGAGACATAGAAACCATAAAAAATAGATGGACATAAATAAAAGGGGCTAACATCATAGGCGAGTTAATACCAAAAAATATGAACTAATGGAATAAAGAAAAATACTTCACCTAATGAGGAAAAGAAGGAAAAAGCATAGAAAAATTAGATTAATTGCTAAAAAATTATCTATAGAGAACATAAATGAAATATAAAAACTACAATCAATCCATAACGATTTAAATTTACATAAAGCATTTTAGGAAATGACAGAAACATATCAAAGAAAGAAGGTAATGAATATTGTTGATCAAAATAAAATAATCTTATATATGAAAAGAAAAAGCAGAGGTGGATTGAAAACATAGAGCAATTGTACTGAGGGAATTGATGGAATTGCAATTCAGTGTTTCATGTATATTACAGAAGTAAAAATTGATAAACTAACAATAATATATTGTGATGGTCTTAGGCCCACGACCCGATTCTGCTTACTGCACAACTTAAGAAACAAGTCAATAAGCACAGAGTTGGGGTGTTTTATGTAACTGCAATACTAAGTTTAAATTTCAATCAGTAAATGCATTGGAAAAGAGATGCCTGTATTGATAAATAAATTTAGTAAGGAATGCAAAGGGCAAAGCTTGTTTTTCGCAGGGTTGAAGTCGAAGTTCAAATTAATTAAATATTAAGTTTGGGCAGAACGAATAGCCAAACGAAAATAAATGAATAGTCACGAAAAGGTTTTCTATGTGCAGGGCAATGAAGCGTAGATTTCAATATAGCTAAGCAAGTAAAATTGTGAGCAATCTAAAAAGATATAAAAAGCCAGAAAAAAATAATAATGTCTCAAAGAGCAAATTAGAAGGCTGGCAAAAAGTCAAGAAATAGCAATTGGAAAATCAGGCAAGACATAATAAAGCAAGGGAAAAGCAGACAGCAAGACATGAAAAAAGCAAGTGAAAAGCAGACATTGGACATCGAAAAGCATTTATGAAGGAAGTGAACTCTTTAAAATGATCAGTGTAATTACGCGAGTGAATCAGAGCAGAGCAAATAATAAAACGTGTGATGGCGCAAAGAGACATTTTAACAATTAAAAATGTGGACAATATTTTAGGTAAGTAAACTTATTTCAAATTGTATTTAATTTGAACATGGCTAATTTTCGTTTGTATTGGTAACCATAGTTACAGATTAGTTTTTGTTTATAACGGATATAAAAAGAGAACAAATGAATTAATTTAGAAACTGAACATGTAATTTTGTGCTCCACTTCAACGAAAGTTTTATACAACAAAATTAAGTATTTCTAGCAAAAAATGTGCATCATGGTGTTCACAAAGTGTCAGGGAACGTTAGTGACGATTTCCGCAATAGTAAAATTAATTTCTACCGAAAGCACCTCCAAGGGTTGCGGTCGCCATCCACATCAAGATTCCGATTATGAATTCCGGCCAAAAATAGGGTCCAGAGCCAGGGTTTTCTACTGCGACGCATCAGGCAGGAGTGCAGGACAGCGCCCAATAGCATAAACACCGGGGAAAACCGTTCCAGAGGAAGATATCAGCTGGGGCCCCTTTTCGTTAGCTTCAATGAACACACCAAATGGTAAGGTACTGTTTTAACCTAAAAATATCAGAGTGAGCATCCAGAAATCTGTTTGCATGCGAGACCGAACCTTGCTTATCAAGATACAAGCATATCCTAGTATCCAGCAAAGGTGCAATTCAAATTAAAAGCATATTCCCATGTGTGATGTTAGGTCCCAAGTAACAATTTAAGTTTTTTAATCAACTACAGGACTTCCATAAGCACCATTTATAAAACCATTCATAAATCTATATTGC
Source organism: Agriotes lineatus (assembly GCA_940337035.1). Classification (NCBI taxonomy): domain Eukaryota; kingdom Metazoa; phylum Arthropoda; class Insecta; order Coleoptera; family Elateridae; genus Agriotes; species Agriotes lineatus. The sequence goes on along the minus strand of CALNHX010005917.1, from coordinate 56,014 downwards.
TGAGACAGTAAAGCTAAGAGTCTAATAAACCCAAAAAGGGCCCAAATAATGACGTTCTGCAAGAGGTTGTCAAAGCTAATAGCTTAAATCTGTTATACAACCGATTCTACTTATAAATACTTTAATTGGTTACTCTCTGTGTTAGCTTGGAGAGCTTAATAAAACCTATAATAAGAGTATTTGATCTTAGATGATAGGTTGTATTACATTCTTGCATATAGCTAACTTACTCTTGATTAATGACAACTATAAAACTATTTTATTTTAAATTATTAATTTCCAGAACATTTTAAGTTACTATTGCCTACGATAAAGCAAAAATGTTTTGCACTTAATAAGAGCCATATATCTTGGAAGTTTTATGCTTTTTTATATTTCTTCTGTAGTCGGTATGTTTATAAACTGGTTAAATGCGCTATGTATTCTTAAAATTTTCAAACGACAGTTTACTGATGAAATTTGTATAAATCGCTATAAATTTTAGCATCCCCCTGAAAAATTTGAAAGATTTATACATTTTATAAAAAATTATTTATTTTCAAACCATCAATATTTTGTTTATAAATGTTATAAAACTGCATTAATACATCTCTTATGTAATAAAGCGATTTTTTTACATAAAAATGAGTGGAATCAATGTGTTTAAATGCGTTTTCCAAAAACATTGGCCAAAATGGTTGATCCATTGTTTAATAGAACACTTTGCGAAAATGGCCGCTTTAGGTATAAAACCGTTATTCTTTAGTTAAATAATTCTTAAGATGCTTTATTCCTATACAAGTAATAAATAAGTCAATAAATATTTGAATAAGAATACTTAGTCTCCATCTAGTTACCTATACGGTCATGTAGGCCTGCATAAAACAGTTTGGATTTAATTAAAGACATATCACCCTGTTTAAAACTCAACCGTTTTATGTCAGAACTTTCATAAAACTGATTGGGTTTAATGTGGCTTTATGATTGTGGCTCATGTTTGCCGCCTAAATTTGTACCTAACCTATAAAAATAATTTAGTAGTCTTTGCCTGTGTGTGGTACACAATTTAGATCAACATTTATAAGCGGTTTGTGTTCGAGACCATGTCGTTTAAAACTGTGCAAACCATTGAAGGTGGTGAAGTTTGTTTATTGATGGTCCCATCAATATGGGAAGAAAATGGGGTAGTAAGATGGCCTAATAAACCTAACAGACTTGTTGGCAAGTGAAGCCACCAAGAGTCTGGTTTGTCTGGGTGCTCTAATTTTCAAATAGTTTATTTTCATCTTCCTTTTAAAATGGTCACTATTTTTTTTCCAGTTACCAATAGCTTCTAATTGTGACATAATTTTATACACTTTGCAGTATGCAGCCATGCATCCACTAACGCTTGCTACTTTCATAACCTGTTTTTAAGAACTTTTAGTTTTATTTAAGTACATTCCACACCAATAAGATTAACATTATTGCTTTATTGTGCCCGTTAACAAGGTTACAATTTCTTAAGTGTAAAATGTTTTAAAATAGGACTTAGGATACCTACAAGAATATTTTGTAAATCATTTTAAAAACAGTTTTAAGACATCACAAGTTTATACCTAAGTGATTAAAGCAAATTTGTCGTCGAATGATGTATCAAAACCAGAGAGTTTTATAAAGTACAGTGAACAGTAATAATAAAACTGCTACAAAACTATAAGTAGAAAAAGACCAAAAGGTTTTATGATTCAGTTTTAAAGTACACTACAAGGCTTTTTAATAAATATTTATACTCTAGAAATATATTTACCCTTCAATAAACCAAATTTAAAACTAATTAATCTACGAACATCCTTTATAAAACCTCTATAAAATAAGAACCATGCTAACTAGCATTTAAATTGTTACTTGGGGTGGAGATAAAACATTTGCAAAAATCGGACGGCGTCCCTTCTGACGTCACATACAAATTAATGCCTGGAAAAATTATAATAATAACCGCCAAAGCGCTACGATTTAAATAAATATCTCTTCGAATGTTCACAAATTTTGATTTTAAAGTCAACAACACTTGCCGCACAATACGAATCATTTTGTGTTTTTGACAGCATCGCATATATTAGCGACTGCGTATTTGGAACTAATTCGGGTGCACAGTGGCGCACCAGTTTAGGTAAAAATTTACAAATTATTAGAAATTCACCACTGGGAATAGAGTTAATTGTTCTACCGAGCTAGCGTTACGTTAATAAATTGCAGATAAAAAAAATATAAAAAGGGCATAATACTATTTATTTGGGCCAAGTAAATAAAAATACAAAACAAGATTATTTTAACCAGTCTAAGTCTGAAATTATAATTGATGAAAACACATCTCCTAAGTAAATTAATAATTATTACAACAAACCCTAGCAATATGTGTAAACAAATTGGTTCAGGTTCACATTTATACTAATACAGAAAAAAACAACAACCCAAAGATACCAAAAAGTAGACAATAATCAATTTAATGTCACATAAGTTGAAACTATTCCAAATGATAATCTATTACAGATTAAGAACTAAATGGAATGAATATTTAAATACGTCACGATTCTGGTTTTAGAAGAGGTTTACAGATGGGCGAGGTCATGTTGGGCTAAGTGGTGTAGTGGAAGAATATTTACAAACTGGAAAATATTTGTATTGCTACTTTATCGACTACAAAACGCCTTTCGACAGGGTTGTGCATAGATCTAAATAAAAAAGACGTTACCATAATGAAACAAGATTAGACGGTGCAAACACCTTATTAATATTGGAAATATGGAAAAAAACCTAATATGCAACTCTAGAGATAAATAAATATCTTTGACCAGTCCGAGACTCTATTATCAGCTCTCGACAAGCTACGCTTTTCTCAATTGCGAGTAAAAGTATGGTACTTTGGTCCCTCTTTTGAGGGAGTAAAGTAGGGCCTAAATATAAGTAGTAATCATTGGTTATTTTGTGTTTTAGACTTACTTTCTCGAAAGCTCATTTAATAATACTGAATGTCAATAATTATTTTTGGATATCGCTTATTGGTTCTAGTGCTCATCTACTAGGTTTGGCACTTAAGTATTATTTCTGGTGATAAAACTAAGATTTGTTAGTGGTTTCAAGGTGTTTTTGGTAGCCGCCAACGATATTCCTGGTCATAACATTTTGGTGTTAATTTATTAGTTTTGTTACCAAAGTATTATTTTAGTGGCTAATAATTATAATTGCCACAAATGGTTAATACTAAAAAAAAATTTCGTGCTCATTTAAATTATTCGCCGTTTTTAACTTGGTACTTATAATAAGTGACTTTCCAAAATAAAATAATAAAATACAAATCAATGATGATGGCCTGAAGCTAACACAACTGATAGAAATCTAAAAAAATCATCTTGCAGATGAAGTGAGCTTTGGGTGATAAGCTTTTTCTAATTTTTCGTCTCGAAGTAAGATTAAAAAGCCCTGATTTTTTACATAGATTATACAGAACAATATGAAATCCTATGTGCGTGAAACTTCAATATTGTCTCTAGCTCAAATCGCAAAATATAGTAATGACAAAGAAAAAAGGGCTGAATGGAATACAGAACAAAATGAAGAACCAAACTGTACAAACGTATTAGAAGCATCTATAACACGAAAGAGATATTTAACAAGATGAATCACGTAGAGGGGTCATATATCATTATATCTTGACTCTCAATGAAAGTAAAGCATATTTTACAAACTTCTGAATTATTGAATTTTCGAGACAGCTAGTAACATTATTCTGTATCTAATTCTCGCTTCGTTAAGCATGATTAAGTATGAGCTGAGGCTTTTAGCAGTAACGGTATATTCGACAAATTGTGCTAATAGTACAGGTGTTTCTAGTAGCTTTTATTGTCATGTTCACCATGATATTGCATATTAAGAATATTGCGACAATCCACTATAGCCACTTCTCTGACATTGTAGTACTGTACGTATGAGATACGTAGATTTCAGTTAATTTATTATTAATGCTAATAACTAAATGTAACTTTTTAATTAATTCACTTGGAAAGTCGTAATGTGATTATAACGTTAGGAAACCATAATTCTGTACAATCATTACATAAAATTTTAGAATTATTGACACACTACATATATAGTATACACTGAAACCAGATGCCTAAAACTATAAGAACAAATAAATGCTTGAATGTGAAACGTGAATTTTTTGTTTCAGGTTTTCAAAACTCATACGTAATCCTCAGAATAATTTTAAAATATAATCAATTCTGTTAAGTATTATTATTTTGTCATAACAGCACTGCTTTTTTCTGGAGTGCTCTATCTAATTTTGTTTACCATGTTTTGTCAATTGTGCTTAGAACGTTTACACCTTAGCACTTCTCACACTAAATAAATATTTCTATTGAAACATGTTAGCTTTTATTCTATATATTAATCTATATATTTTTTCGAACAATAATACTAAAGTGGACAATGGTATTTACAAACACCGATATAGTTTTTATTTGGGCATTTCAGAGATTATTGTAGCAACAAGCAATCCAGTGAGACAAATGTCTCATTTAAAAAAACAAAAAAGACCGTTTTTCAAATAGAACGCGTATTAAATAAAAACTGTACCCAGACCTGGAAGGTGTCAAAGTGGTTGCCTAACCGATCAACGTTTTAAGGCGCAGAGGGCCGCAGCTCCGTTTGGCTGCTGAAACATTTTTATTTAATAGGCGTTCTATTTGAAAAACGGTCTTTTTTGTGATTTCTCGAAAACCAGAAGTGTCACGTGACTGAAATTCGGTTCCTGAGCTGACATGACCATTCCAAACATATAACTTTCATAACTTTTTTCTCTATCTCTTACGGTTTGGCTGCTGAAACAGCGTCCCGGACGGACGGACAGACAAGTCTATTAGATAAAGGATTATTTTACAAAGTCAAGTAGTCTAGCGAACAGAATACTTTCACAATTATAGACTACCATTCTTGATCGGAAATGCAAATATTTAAAACGGCCATAATTAGAATCAACGACAAAGTGCTGCTTAATCGCTGTTTAGTATACTTGGTCGATTATTATTATTATTCTCTCAAAAAATGGTTTACCATTTTTTTTGATAATCCAAACGATAAATGCTTGCTGGACTTAATACATAAATTAAGATTAACGAAATAGCACATTGCATACTTCAATACGGATAAACAACTAAGAAATAAAACGAGTATAAAAGTACATTTATTTTAAACGAGAAATAATGATGGGATAAAAAAAGGAAAGAGTTAGATAGATGCATGATATTAGGGTGGATCGCTTATGGTAGGGTAACCTACATAATGGAAATTCATATTCTTATTGCATGGTAACGGGAGATCAAAAATGATTGACTTAGCCGCTCTCATAAAATATGCCTTTAGTAAAAATGTGCTGCCTTGCACCGATTGGGTCTGAACTATAGTAGCCAACTTCAAGTCAAATAACACTACTTATTTAAATTGATTTATTTATTTATAATAAACTAACTTTAAATATATCACAGTTGATGCTTGAAATCTGCACCATCATTGGCTATACACGAATCTACTGTTATTCTCTGAATTTCAAATACTCCATACATCTGTTCTTCGGTTATTCTTTGCACAGCACCTTCTATCGATTCTTTTAATTCGTCCAATGTTTGCAATCAAACTCTGTTACGCTTCAATAAACTGAGAAGTTGCTCGGGCAGTACGTGCAGTGACATTGTCCAGCTGAAAATAACCTCCCTGGAGCTCATCATCACCAGGTGCCTTCCCTCTAACAACGCTTCCTGTATGTTGAAAACGATCAACAACTCTGTGGAGGTGACGGCATAACATTCGTGATTCACTTCTGCTTCGGGAAATCATTCCCAGAATTTGCCAACACACGGCATTATTGGGTGAACCCACCTCCAATTTTCATCTCTATTTCCATTTCGGAGATACGATTGTAAAAGGAATTTGTCCTCAAGTGAATATGGCATGATTGCTAAAATACAAAAATTCGGTAAAATCTTTCAATAATTAATATAAAGGAAGAATTGACTTGCTTTTGTCTCAAACGTGGATGCTAATGTTAATTTTGAAAATTGATATTTATACAAAATACAAACCAGCTGAAACAGACAGCTGGTAAACAGCTAACTTTACTGCAGAAACTTGACGTAGATATTGATAATCTATGCGCGGAAGAAAGTTTTTTCGGTCAGTCTTTGTTGATCTCTCGGTACTAAAACGTGGTCTTTAAATAAGCCCATCTGTAAAGGAATTTTTTCAACACAATGAGACATGGAACGCACAAAATAGTAGTATCACTCTAAAAAAAGAAAGAAGTACATAGATACGTAAGGCATTACAAGTGGACGACATTATAAAACGAATAGCAAACCAAAAATTGTAATGGGCAAGCCATATTATAAAAAACCAGAGCAAATGAACAGAGATTTGAAAACCAATGGGAAGACCAAAAACACGATGGGTTGATGACCTGAAGAAAATAGCAAGATTGAAATGGCAAGAATTAGTGTAAAGCAGCTGAGGTGGAAAAAACAAAGCTAAGGGAAAGGAAAAAACATATCAACCTTTGCTATTCCAGTTATTTTGTGAATATTGAGCAAGAAAACAAAGAGACTATGTTTACTATTGGGAAACCATAGCTAAAACAAATTTTCTTGTCCCACCTTTTTACAACATTCATATATACCATTGTTATATTTATACGTATAAGTTTTTTCGCAAAAATTATTAGATAGACGAAAAGGAATAATTGTTGTCGTATTCAGTCAACTATAAACTTTTAGATCTATGTTTCTTCGTTTTAATAACATTTAGAAGTATAAGGTAAAGATAAAGATTCAAGATAACTTCAATTCCCCCAACTGGGGGCGGGCTACTGTAGGGACCTTGAGTCCCTCTTCAGCCAAGAACCGGAGTTATAGGATGGGTAAGAGAAAGGAGAAGTGGAGAATGGAAAAAAGGCGAGGAAAAGTGGAGAAATACTGCCCTACCATTTCTCCTAGAGAAAGTACTTTGTTGAATCAGGAAAACCACCTAAAAACCTAAATTAGAGGATGGAAGTATAATAGATATTGAAGCTTTTTATTTCGATAAATACAGTGCTTAAATCAAATTTTCAATATAACGTTTCGTGTACAAAATTATTCAAGTTATACAGCATGGAAAGCAAATCAAATGTTTTATCGGATGTCGAGCCAATATCATGTTCTCAGCAAAGAAGAATACCACGAATGAACATCAATTTACAGATATTTGGTGATTGACTGTGGAACAATGAACGTTAATTCTAATTGTTATATTTTTCTAAGAACCTGATATAAGAACACTTTTAAAATATTATTATTATTATTATTATTATTATATCAATGATAAATACAAATACGTATACCCCTATACTTCGTTAATCACGTCTTGTTACTTGCTATTATATTTCTGTCCCAATTTTTCGAATAACAATTCGCCCCCATTCTCGGAAACAGTTCCTAAAACAAGACTTGCGTCTCAGCTCATTTTGGTCCCCACATTTATCCCTAAATTTTTAGTTTGTCATTAAAGTTACAAAATAATAAATATGAAACTGGAACCACGACTTTGCTATTATAGCGACTCGAACATTGGAAAACCTAGTGGTGGCCCATCTAGTAATGTATCGATAATTTCTATGAAAGGTCCTACATTTAGTGATTTTAACGACACTGGCTGTAATTAGTGATGAACGAGATATCGAAAACCCAGATTTCTCGCAGATATTTTGGTAGCATTAAACACTCATCCTCAACCGCCTGTAGGGGGGTCTCGATGGGCGAGTTGGTACCATTTGGGCCGCTTGCAGTCGAGATCAAAGTAAAAACTCGAGGACTCGGAAGAAAGTTCGACTCGTGGCCGGGGCGCTCCGTTTTTCACTTATTTAAGCCATGAAAAGCCATAAAAGCCATAAAAAAGGCTTCTTTATTCCCGGAGTCACAAAAAATGGCCACTGTAACGTAGAGCCATCAATTTCTTACAAGGACTAATTGTTAATATAATCGCTAATCGTTTATATAATTATACATTCAAATTGAACATCTATGTAAACCTATACCCTAGTCTGCGTAGACTTTCCAGTTTGAAGAATTAACAGTATTACCTTTTCCTTGCTCGGTGAAACTATATTGCTTAGAAAACCAATTTCAAAAGAAACAAACTGCGTGTGTAATACAAGAAGCTAATCAAGATAAATTTTGTCTGGTTACAGAATTTTTCAGAGCTGCTTAAAGTAGCCTACAAATCAACTCAAATTAACATAAAATAAATCACCGAAGGCTGGATGACGGGCTTTCAACATATTTCAGGCTAATGAAGGCATGACACGCTTCAGTTTCAGCTTGATAAAGAAAGTGTGAATGTCGCCTGAAGCTAAAGAAAACTAATGAATGGTTCTTCTACGCAAAAACTAAAAAGCAGAATTTTATAACTCCCGGTTTTAGCGGTTTTAGCGACTTATTGTGTTCTCGATTTGTAACGTGGGATTTAGGCTCTTCCCGTGCGCGAGATGAATCTGTCCAATTTTATGGTTTCATTAAATAGATTACAATAAAAACAGGATGGCAACAACACCGTAAAATATGCATTAGTTCTATACACGCCCGCGAAGCGTTCAATTGAAACTATTACGTAGTATAAAACGTTCTGGGCTATTATTAAGCAAATTATCATATCACGGCATAAAAGCATAATAAACCTGCACCCACAATTACAATATTACACCTATCACGCTGGCCTTGTCCATATGAATTGAGATTTAAACGCATCAATATGGAACAAAGCAGTTACAGCAGTTCCGCTTTATAAATATAGGGATATCCGGTGCTTGATAAAAGAATGATTTAATTTCAATTTCATATACAAAGAGTGTTGATTCTGTTGATATGGGATGGTTAAATTGTTACAATTTGCGTAGTAACAAAAATACGTAGTAGCGCATGACACACCTTCGATTATTTAACGATGGGAAAAATCTAAGAACGCTGCAATTATTGACCGATCGAACTATTCGTGCAAATAATTGGTAAATGCTAAAATACATGACCTGAAGTTACCCTAGTGGGTACGTATACACTATACAGATAACCTCTCTATAAACCGACCATTTGCATTCAGAACGTTCTAATACCCAATTTTCAAAAGTGATAGTAATTATTTGAATAACTTAAACGAGACCTTAAACTGTTACATTTACTATAACAGTTTTGTTTCATAGCAACCTCTAAACAAGTTGAATATTAAGTTAGAAACATCTAGCAACTATACATATTAAAGTAGTCATATTCACAACAGAACGTATTAACTGCCCCAGTTTCTTGTGTCTTGGATAGTATATTGGGATTCCATCGTTATCATTTAAGAACACATTCTGTTGAATAACTTTCAGCCTGCGTGGGATAGATAAAAATGATATATAAAAATCCAAATAAGGTAACATATTTCACATCACTTATTTCGTTGCTACCACAAAATAATAGTACCCAATATTGCATTGTAAACTATGGAAAAATACTATATTTGTCTTAATTTCGTTTAATTGATAAATACTGCATTTTTATCATGCCCAGCATAATTATTCGGCTGTAACTACAATAGGGGGCGGCGGAAAATTCTACAAAAACATACTAAAAGTTAATTTTTTAAGTGAACATATTGGTATTCCATAACAGAATAGCACATTTCTATACTCTCTAAAATAATATTTGGTGGTGTTAAATCAGTTGATCAAATTCCTCATATGAAGTGAAAAATAAAAATTAAATACTAAGTATTGGAAAGAACGTCCCTCGTAGTAATTATTACAGAATTTTATTTATCAAGCTAAATATGTGTCAAAATGATAAAAAGTAAGGAATTAAGACGTGTTACATAGTATCCAGTAGCTTACGCGAGAGGGCATGTTTACGGTAACATCTTAATATGCAGCCGATTTTACATGTATGCTCTTTATTGTTTGTAGTAGATGTTAATAACTAGATTTAGTAGTCTGCAAAAATATCGCTGATATGTTTAAGCACATCGCGCTATATCGAGAGAGGACGCGATGACTCTGCACAGAGAGAGTGTGTAATTTGAACTGCCATAGGCACCAATGTTCAATAATCCGACAAAGAAAGCGTCTGCATCTTCAAGTGGCGTAATGGTAATAGCATCGCCGGGAATACATGCTACAGATCCACGCTACTAAACAACTGGAATTCAACGATCAGCAATGAAGATGGGTGATTTTTCCCTAATTCTGTTAGTTCCGAGCAGCCAGCGGAATCTGGAGGTGCGTGGATCCTCGAAGGCAGCGTAGTGTGAGCTAATTTATATGGTGTGTTTGCTAAGCAAACGCTTCTTAGTAGACTGCCAGCTGTATACGGAGTGGTTTAATTATGGTTAGCAAGAAGGCTTAGTAGAAATAGCTGTCTGCTTCGTTATTTAGTAATTAATTGTAGTAGCAGTTAGTATTGCTCGTTTATCGGAAATATTTGTTTTTCAGTTATTATATGTAAGTAAAGTGACTTTTTATTTTATTACAATTTTGAAGCTGTAAGATGAGGGCAACTTCTGGAAGCATTGTTGCAAGAGTTTTATCTAGTTGTGTACTGAGGTAAACAAATCAAAAGAGATCTTTTTGGTACTGAGCTATTTGGAAATAGAAAAAAAAATTGTAAAAACGTAACTACACAAGTCGCCGCGTTACAATTTGGCGCCCAAATATAGAGCTATGAGACAACGCGTTACATTTTCTATGTAAAACTAGGGTATAACATTGTGGGTAAGGTCTAGTTTTTTTTATTGGCTTTATTTCTGTTTGCAATCTGTAATTTATATACAATACAATAAGCAAAGTTTATGTTAAGGCGTAAGTGTTGACATGGTATAGGTATGGGAGTGAAATTCCATTGAATACAACTCATTATTTTCTTACTAATACGCTTGAAGTCTATCGTTGTAACAGAGATTTACAAAAATCTGTTTGGTAGATCTAGGGGTTATAATTTTTTAATCTATGGGTTTGATCACTAATGTCAAGCAAGCTCACTGCATAAGCATTTGGGTGGAAAGATAAATTGTTTAGGTATTTTTCACTGAGATTTTTAATCTCCACTTTCACTGTATTCACCTTTAGGTCATTTAGAATGTCTGCGTTTCTTATATAACATGGGGCTTTGCATATTGAGCGTAGCACTTTGTTTTGAAACCGCTTTATTACTTGAATGGTTGAATCTGCTGCTGCTCCCCAGAGTTGACGTCCATATGTCCTATAGGTTTTGGCGCTACCTTATATATCGAGAGATCCAAAAAAAAACTGTTCCTCAGCGGGCTGTGAAAATTCAACGTATGAATAATATGTTGGTGACACTGTACGTCAATGTCAAATTCGAAGTTATCAGGTTAGGTTTTCCGTCAGTTATGACATAGAATGACTCAAAACCTAACCTACTAACCTCGAATTTGACATAGACTTACAGTGCCACCAACATATTAGTCATAAGTTGAATTTCCACAGCCCGCTGAGGAACAGTTTTTTTTTGGATCTCTCGATACTAATAGTGTATTGGAGAGCGGTAACTTGGATTTACGCCAGAGAAGCCAATAATTACTTCGACACGAAGTGTACGAAGTATTGAAATTCCCTCATATCGAAAACCACTCTGAGTCAAATATCTCTAAAATTCGAGCCAACCGACTAATGAACCCAGTATATCAAATCTCCGTCTCGGCGGTGCGGATCTTTTGGTGAAGATCCCAGCCCACTAGATCAATCCCCCGTATTGAGGGGTGCCTGAACGTGCTGTGCGGGGGATGTATGTTCGTATGTGTACACGATTCCGGTCGCGAGGAACCTTCCTGAAGTCTTGGATCGTTTTCATACGATAGGTACTCCGAAAATGAAGGCAACATCAACTTTTGAGCTATGGTCGTCGGCAAAAAAAAATTTTTTTTTCGTTTTTTTTTGATAAATAACTGGTTCGTAGCATTTCATTGTATTAGCGAAATGGAGTGATGCTGAGTATCGAAGTATTCTTGGAAAGCACGGAAGGGCGCTTTTCTTGGGTGGGGGGTACCGTATATTTTTTGTTGAATTTCAGGCCTAACTGCTTGTGTTTCTTCCACAAGTGGCTGCTCCAGGCTCCAGGTCAGTTTCTTATCTAGGTGCAATCTTAGGTATTTTACTGCTTCGACTTGGGTCAAGGGTACGTTGTTCAGAAGGACTGGGGGAGAGATTCTTCTACATTTCGTAAATGGTATATTGACAGCAGACTTTCCTACAGGTTCACACTCCTTTACTGCCACATTCGCCGATGATAAGGCTGTGCTGGTTAAACACCAAGATCCAACAGTAGCAGCTACACTTTTACATTCTTTACGAAATCGAAAAATGGGCAAAAAATGGAGGGTCAAAATAAATGAAGCCAAAAACATAAATGGCAGTTGACGATGTTTATACTGGTATTAAATAAAAAAAAACGTTATGAAAATCAATAAATTGCATAAAGGGCGGCCACCACAATATTCAAGTATGGTAAAATCGAAACAGATGAAACGCTATTAGATACTCTCACTTCAAGATTGTAGGTATCGCGAGAACCAAGTAACAGGAAATAAAGCAAATAAATTTAAATAGAGAATAGCTTAGAAAAACAATTGAGTTGATAGAATATAAGAAAAATCTAAATGTTTTTTATCTACCGCCAAGTTACTTTCAAGCCAATCAGAGATTAATCCCCAAATATAAAATTGCAATTCAAAAATTGTTTACCAATCATACCTATCGTCAACTCAATCGGACACACTGTATATTACATAAGAAAATTATTTAAGAAAAAAATTAGGATGATCAACAAGGAAATTCCTGCTCTTCCCATATTTATGTATTAGAACAACAGTTTTAGCTACATATTGAACTAGTTATAATAAACGCATTACGAGCTATAACAATTACGAATGTGAAATCCGTAGAACCGACACCATCATAATCATATAATAATAAGTCTAATAATGAGAAAACACGCATATGTCCAGGTAGTACCAGTTGTTATGTCAGCAACAGATGTATTACGAAACATATTAAATCATAATCTAAACAATATTAACATTTTTGCTTATCACAAAGTTACCATGTACAAAGCTACCTATCATTCCTCAGTTCCACCTCGACGTGCGGTTTTTGTACGAGGACAGAGTACCCGAGACATGCTCTGGATAATGTTAATTAGAATGGCTATCAAGTTCAAGCCCATTTGAGAGCCTAAAACTACAAAAATAATTCCAATATTATCTGTGTGATACAGGCGCTGTCTAAGCAACTAGAGAAAAGTTTCTAAACGTTTCAGTCCCAAAGGGTCTCCACATCAAATAAATGTCAGCTCTAGTGTGTTGTAGCTTCATGATGTTCTTATGAAGCCACAGCACACTAAGAGCTGACATTTATTCGATCACCCGGTAGATGTATGTAAAGAATTAACAGCATTGTCAGTAGAACTATCTCCATACCACCCTACTAAGACGCCCTTGTAAATCACATATACCAGGAATACTAGTAAATAATCGTAACTGCTAGTTGCTATTATTTTAAGAAAGTTGGTGGTGCTACAATCATATGTATAATACAGGTACACTAATGGAATGAAGATTTGTTAAAAAGAACTGAATTTTGTACACTTTTTCTTTAAAGTATGAAAAGAGCGAATTATTAGATAAACCAATCCTGTGGAATTGCTTCGCTTTAACCATAAACCAAAGATTACATTTCGCTACCCGACTAAAAATTGTAGAAAGTAATATGTGGCCAATATTGCATAGGCTTAACTTTGTAGCAAAGGATTCGAGTGATCTACCACTTAGAAGCATTAAAAAGAGAAAACAGTTGTCTGTTATTAAAATTCAACACCACAACACCAAATCTAATCGATAACGTGCTGCTCTAAGCAAAGCACTCAAAGAAGAAGAAGAATATAAATCTGCTAACATTACAACAACATAAATAATCGCTCGAAATCCAGTCAATAATATTTATTTTATAAGCTTCTGAGTTACTGTCGATAACTTTAACAGACTGTAGAAAGATTTATAAAGAACATCGTATACTAGTGCTTGCAACTGCAGTTAATGTACTCGTACATGCCTTTCGAAATGCTACTTTCAGTTTAAATTCAAAATAAGCTGAAAATTCATTTTTGTTTCCCTTCTCGTGTTTGTGGTTATAATTAACAACTTATGACTGATCCAGTTGCTCATATCGCCTAATTTTACCGTTTCGTCATACGCAGTGAAGAATTGGATATTTTTCTTTCTGGTCGTATTGGTTACCACGAATAAAACCATTTCCTTGCATCGTATTTTAGTCAGCATGGCCAAATGTTGGAATTTAGACATTTAGAATTCTTTCATTTGTTACAAGGCTTCCGTCCATTTCTTGTGGCTGTAGTTTCATCATACGGGCCTAACTAGTAATGATATTGTTTTGAAACAATATAATACAATACAGTATAATTAGTGGCTATTAAAACAGCAGACAATTTTGTAGATATTGACAGCATACGTAGTTGTTTTGACAAATTTTAAGGGTATACATTATTAATAGTCAACATTGCTTATAATTGTCAACAGTATTGTCATTATGTTTAGCTTGTGAAGCATTTTGCATTGTTGTCGGTATTTCAATTTCATTTTTCCTTGACACAGGTTAATCCCTTGGCCGAAAGTAGAAAAGTGGCCACATCATTAATAGCCAATATGTACATATACAGACATGTTATTATACAGGGTGGTCCACTTTTTTGTAGCAGGACTTTAATAGTAGACAGAAAAACTTATTTAAAGACAAAAATTTCATATGAACATAAGCCTTAAAACTCATCGTTTTAAAGATACAGGGCGTTCAAATTTTCGAAAAATTATCATTTTCTTTTTACAGCATCCCAACCAGGTGAGATAATTAAACTAAATTTGGTGTGCAGCTCTATCCTAAATGGTACTACATTCTGTGACAATATCAAGGCCCTCGATCGGCCAGTGGCGGAGATGTGGGGTTTCGCGATCAATAAATTTAAAAATTCACTAGACCCTGTTCAAAATCGAAATTGTTTATTTCTTCAAAAACAGCGTTTAATTCTCTACAAAAATGTCTCTTTACATTTCCCCCGTATCTCCCACGGTTGCGTAGCAATTTTTAATAGTTTGGTCAAATTCATGTTTTTTATTCAAAATAAACTCGAACTAGTTTTGGGGTAGAATATTCTAATTAAATAAGTTACATTCTTTATTACTTATTACTGGACATTGAAAATAAAGTTCTTTAATTTCTGCTTCCATTATTAGCATAAGTACGAAAAACGGCTAGCATTTCCTTATTTTGTAAAGAAAAGTGAATATTCTACCTCAAAGCTAGTTCGAGTTTATTTTGAATAAAAAACATGAATTTGACCAAACTATTAAAAATTGCTACGCAACCGTGGGAGATATGGATAAATGTGAAGAAACATTTTTTGTAGAGAATTAAACGCTTTTTTGAAGAAATACAAAATTTCGATTTTGAACAGGGTCGTACTAGTGAATTTTTAAATTTATTAATCGCGAAACCCCACATCTCCGCCACTGGTCCATCGAGGGCCTTGATATTGTCACAGATCGTAGTACCATTTTGGATAGAGCTGCACACCAAATTTAGTTTAATTATCTCACCTGGTTGGGATACTGTAAAAAGAAAATGATATTTTTTCGAAAATTTGAACGCCCTGTATCTTTAAAACGAAGAGTTTCAGGGCCTATGTTCATATGAAATTTTCGCCTTGAAATAAGTTTTTCTATATACTGTTAAAGTCCTGCTACAAAAAAGTGGACCACCCTGTATATTCCTCAAAATTATAGTGAAATATGTTATGCATTTCAAATAAGCTAAGTAAAATATCCGACAAAAATTTACGAATTCAAAGTCTGAGAAACACTATTCAAAAACCAGTTTCCTTTTAATTAAAACGACAAACAGCTGCATGTCAATTTAAATGGAAATAATAACACAATTACCTCGCCGCAAATTTGCTTCAAACAATCCAATTTATCGTGGAAGTGAGCGATGTTATTTATACATAACGTCCCTGTAAAGAGCCTGTTGGTGATGCCGGAAATAGATTATAAGACTTTTACTAAAACCGCCTCATTTTCTAAGATTTATCTGTCTCGAGATTAGTTTCCCCAGATGAAGTTAAAAACCCCATATTTTAAAAATTTTTGTGGCGATTCGTATTTCTCACTCGGAACCTGCGCCAACAAGCGTTTATTTAAACACCGCCGCAATTTACAATTTTCCTGTCGAGCCATCGCGGCCATTTTTCTCTCGCTTTTCTCTGGGCATAACCAATAGAGCACGGATAGCTTGCAACCAATAATTACCACTCCATCTTGATTTTCTCGTAAATATACTTCTGGCGATCCCTCAACGTGTCTATCTCCATCAGAACTGAAATA
Organism: Agriotes lineatus; assembly: GCA_940337035.1. Classification (NCBI taxonomy): domain Eukaryota; kingdom Metazoa; phylum Arthropoda; class Insecta; order Coleoptera; family Elateridae; genus Agriotes; species Agriotes lineatus. The sequence continues at coordinate 39,529 of CALNHX010005917.1, read as the reverse complement.
AGCGAGCAGTCAGTCAAGCACAGAAATCGCCTTTAACAGACAGGAAACAAGAACAAGCTATCCGGGATATAATTCGTTTTATATGGAGGGAAGACTGCGATTATCAAGTACGAGAAGAGCTTTTGTTCTCTTTAGAAGAGCATTAACAACCGTTAAGAGATAATTATTAGAGAGTTGAAAATATAGATATACATTTTAATAATTTAAAATTCATTACCAATAGCAATAGAACAATATTTTCATATTGTGATTGGAAATATTAAGTAAATGTTTTGTCTAGGCTGATAATATACTATTAATAAATGAATTAGTAATAAACTTCTTAAAAAACAAATGACATACATTATTAAAGTTCTCTCTTGTTTTTTGTTAAAGCGTACGTGTTAGATATTTACAAATGTTGACAAATTTTTAAATAGAATTATAATACCAACCTCAGATTGAAAGTAGTTTAGGCTGTGACCAAGAAAATGAAACTGGTTAAATGTAAAATACATTTTTCTAAATGACAGTAAACTAAACGTAAAATGGCTTTTATGGGCTTAGGGCGTATAATTGCTAAGCAGTATAACAAGCACCAGCAATGTAGTATAGCAACACCAACAATCTGAATAAAACAATAGTACACCAAAAATCCACAGCGCCAGCACAACGGCGACGCAGTAGTCTGTAGCCAAACTCCTTGAATTTTGTTATTTTGAGACCAAAAATAAAATAAAACGTTGTATGTACCAAGTACCTAAGTACGATTATGCTCTTAATACATAAATAACTATAATAAAGCAGTGATAAACCAGCTATGATCGAGCAGAGAGATTGTGTGTATGTGAGTCTTATTGTTCTGTGACTAGCTAACATGACTATATTTTTTTGATTTAGTATTTGCATCAGTGAAATTTCGAATATATAAGTTTACAGTTGTGAAAAAACTTTAAGGGCATCCCCGTTAAAGATGCAATAATGCAATAATGTATTTTCCTCCGTGGAAGAATTGCTTCCCAGGCGATTACATGTGAAGGTGTTGCTTATCGTGCGGCGTGATGTTAGGAGCAGATAGAATTCTTAGGGATTGGTTTATTATCATGGTTTATTGCATAAATGCATTTTTATTAATATTATCTTACTGGAGTTCTTAAACTTACTCTGCATTTTTTATTTTCAAAGTGAAGTGCAATTCCACTCATATTTTGCAATAAAACAAACCTTCAGAATCCAAGTAAAAAGATGGCCTAAATCTGGAGCTGACCACGCATATTTGCTGTCATTGAGGACTCATTTTCCCAAAGTTTTTCATATTACCGGCAGGCATACACCAATAGGCGAATTTGTCGCCATATCTTTCCAGATTTGATTTGACTATCGCCAACGGGTCCTTTTTATTTCAGTCTAAAACTCCTCACACTGAGCTATTGGACCTTTTTAGTCTTGTTACATTTTCTAAATTTTTCTAAAAGCTTTAAGTTTTTTCGATTAGCTTACTATGAAACCGTCCCGAAAACGTTATCATTCAGTCAGATGGGTGACCATATTCGCGATTGTCATCCCCGAGAACGTTGTTGCGAACCGCAAATTAATTGGCGTGATGGCTTTTATAATAAGTAGTTGTCCGCTTGATTAAATTGTCTGCCCTTAAAGTTTCACTGTGAATGGTCTTTCATGTCTTACAATACGAGCATTCGAGCATAATTTGCTGTATTTATTTATTTATTATTATGCTATTTTGGCGTCAATCAATGTTTTCATAAATCTACTAATTGTTTTATTTAATTAATTTATTTATTTATTTATTGTTAATACACCAGCCAAACCAACAGATAGGCTGCCGAAGCAGCCATGCAATAATAGGTTTGGACATATAAACTATATATAAAAGAACGTACAATCTATGAGAAAACTGACTAATTAAACAAAAGTGCATTCTGAATCTAGGTAAAAAATATATAACACGTAAAAGAAACATTACAATATTGCGTGTAATAATCTTCTAGCTCCGGAGTTTGTGCTAAATGTCTATTAAAGCATTGGACGAACTTGTAAAAAAATTATTTGTATTCCTATATTTTATGTAAAATTATATAAATTGCACCCAATCTTATTATACAAAACGAAAAACAATGAAACAAAATAATTAACCCTAGAAACCCCAATGGGGCAAATATTGTCTACTGTTATTGTTTTTGGCTACGATTTCTTTGACTATAAATGGGAATGTTTTTAAATTGTATGTCAACAGTAGATAGTACTATCACACCTTTTTGTTAGTTCCCACAAATGTTTGCTCTCATCTTAAAAAAATATAATTGCAGGACAGGCATTTTTTTATTTATTACCAAAACTAAGATAATTTGCTCTAAATGCTGTCAAAACGTATGTGCAATAAAAAGGTTTCCCAATAGGAACGATATGTTTTTAAAGTTAAATAAAATACAAATATTTGAGACAAAAGCAAAACTTTTTTTTATTTTATAGTACAACTTATGACAATTATGTTTTGAATAACACATTATTCAAATGTCCACCTCGGCTTCCTTTGCAGGATCGAATCCGATGAACCCAATTTTCGGTAACTTTGTGCAATACATCAGGTGTAATTTCATTAATGCAGCGTTCGATATTCAATTTCAAAGCGTCAATAGTTCTAGGTTTATTGGCATAGACCAACGACTTTAAATAACCCCACAAGAAGAAGTCCAAAGGTGTTAAATCGCAACTTCTTGGAGGCCAATTAACAGTTCCATTACTGGGGATTACAGACTCATCAAACTTTTCTCTCTTTTTATAAAATTTTTGGATAATAACCAAACGTTGTTGAAGCGTGTATTTTGACATGATGAATTGTCAAACTATACTAAAAACAAATGACAGCTAGTGAGATTTCTAAAATTTTAGATATGGTTGCTATGACGTTTTAAAAACATATCGTTTCTATTGGGAAACCCTTTACATATGGAAAAAAGACAATTTTTTGTAGAAATTGTAATTCCTGAAGTTGTAACGCAAAATGAGAACAGGCAAAAATGCCCCACCTAGGGTAATGTAGGGTGCCTCAAATTTCGACGTTTTCATAGGAAATCTCGGTAACTGTAAAAGATATAAAAAATAGACCCCATCATCGATTTCTTTTTTAGAGAAAAACTTAATGGTCAATTCCAAAATTGGCTATCGTCGTTTGTTTTCGAGTTATAAGCAAACTTTTGATTTTTCGACTTTTCGTTCGGTACGGCGTTCAATCCTCATATCTGGCAACTGGCGGGCACCCCACCCAGTTTCTTTGAAAATTGGGTACCGAAACCACAGTTGTGGAAGTAGGGAAAGTAAGGCAGTCGTCGAAGGCGTGATGCTAGCCCAGTACCGCGTAGCCGGTGTGTTGACTGGGTTTCGGGAAGAGATACTTCGGCAACCCAGACATGTTCCTACATGGAACGAAGTGCCCAAACTTTACTTTATACCTATCGTATAAGTAGTAAAGTCGTTATTTATTTCAATTCCGATATTTATGATTTATAATAAATCGATTGCAAAAGGAAAAACAGCAGGTATTTTTGTAGTTACATGTTAAATGTAACAAAACAACAAGTGTTTAAAAATATTTCCCACATATATTTCGACACCTGGTTACCATCTGTTAGTCAATTTTTTATAATTAATAATTTTATGCGCGTAAGATGTTATATAGGAAATCCAAAACATTATCCATTTTTAAGCAAATTGTGTTCGATGTTAAAAAAAATTTAAAATTTTTGATAATCATATTTTGAAGATTGGTGCGACCAGTATGTATTCATTAAAATATCGTTAGAAAAGAAAAATAAAAAAAAATAAATAAACGTTCAGTAAAAAATTTTCCCATTTAATAAAGTTAATATTGGCCGGACAAGGCAGGCATTTTAGTTAATTGGAATCTAACAGTCGTATACATATTGATGCACTACCTTTAAATATGATTTAAAAATAAATACAGTATATTCACTATAAAAAATGTGATCTTATGCAAAATAATAGGACTATTTTATTTTTAGTTTTTTCCATTTAATATTGTCTATCATGAGCGATTTGGCAGGCTTTTGAGATAATACAAATTAAATTTATACATACTGGTGGCACCAATCTTTAAAATATGATAATCACAAATTTAAGAAAAATTTTAACATCTAACACAATTTGCTTAAAAATGGACAATGTTTTGGATTTCCTATATAATATCTTACGCGCATAAAGCTATTAATTATAAAATATTTAACTAACAAATCGTAACGTTTCTAGGCTGCACTACAGAAATGAAATTTATTGTCTAACGCTACTAAATTTTAATATAAGTTTTGTTTTCTAAATAGTACTGAACGTATTGTAAGAAAATTGTTATAGATCAAATCAAGTAGACGGCTGTCAGTTTTCATGCAACTTGCGTGGGTTGTAGTTCTAGTAAAAAGTTTTCACTAATAATTTTTAATTTTTAGTTGTTTTTTCATTTAAAATGGCAATAGATTTCTTTCCAAAAACTTTTTATTTTGCTATTTTTAATTTTGTAGCGTGAAGAAATATCCAAACAGCGTGACAATAAAACTAAATCTTTAATAGCTGATTGTGTAATCAGTTACTTTAAATTTTTATTGCAATAAAAACCAAAGTTTGACTGACGATTTTACTCAAGCAGAACATTCATGTGTATCGAACGTATGTTAAAATTTCATTTAGGCAGCGGTACGCCTTGCATGACAAATATTATATTCAGTAGTGTAGGGTGTCATGCCTTTATGATTTGTTATAAAATAATAAAGGCGCTCAACCAGCACTAATAAAACAAACTATGCATCATGTAAATTAATCACAAACTGAGCTGGTTTGGAAGGGCGCGTTCGATGCTTTCCTGCATCAGTAAATTATTAATAAATCGTCTATAGTGCTATACTTACTTATTTATAGGCCCATAAAAATAACAAAATAATTTCAAACATAGAACCCTTTGCAAGTATTTAACTGCATGCGTTTACTGCAAGAATTGTGAAATATTACAGTTTAATTAAAAGTAATAAAACAAAGAAGTGTTACGAACTTAAAATTTGTATTCGTCTAAGACCTAGTACTTCAGAAAAGTAAAAAACTAAAATTACAGGATTTTATAAATAATGCACAACATTATAGACCGTCTTAAAATGGCAAAAGCACCAAGGCTTCATGCAATGGTTTAGTATTTTCGGGTTTTTGTAAACAAACTTTCCATTACTTTTAATAAAGATATTATCACAATTAAAATACGAACAAGTACATTTAATTTAATAATAAGGAAGGTTCATTACTGCCTTAATGAATAGTTACACGGTCGCCCACACGCTCCGTTTAAACACACCCATATTATTTCTGTAATACTGGTTTACTGTGCAACAGTCTTACATTTTAAATACGCCATACGCCGTGGGCTACAATTAGTATATTAAGGATTTGGTGGCCAGAAAGAGTTACAAATGAAAAACTATTCAAAAGAACATGGCAAGAAAAAAGACAAAGATGCCCATAGCAGAGCTCGGGTATCTGGCTATAAATAAATAAGCGTCCCACATCGAAACAACAGAAAATATTAATATTATATTAAGCAATTTCATGCAATTAGAGGTTTTGTATTATGGAATAAGCAAAACATTGTAACGTTGAAAACGTCTGCGAATATAACAGCTTTAATAACTACAATCAAGATACATGCATGTAAATTAAATTAATTAGTTAGCGAATTTAACTTAGGTGTCCGTGTTTCTTTTCATTTTAGACTTTTATCCGAAAAATCGGTGAAGCAGACGACAACAACAGCATTTACTATAACTTCTATCTTACAACTATTTATTTTTATTTTAAATTTCTATGGCGTATTCTCCTGTTTCTGAACATTTATATACAGGGTGTCTCAAAAAGAATGGGACATCGATTAGCCATAGATTCCTTACGTCATAATAAATCGATTAAACCTAATATACCTTAGTACAAAGTCCCTTCAGTAAGAAGTTATAGGGTATTGAAGTTCAATTTTTTATTTTTAATGTTTTTGTTAATTTGCACAAATGTACAGATATCGATTTGAATTTTGGTATACATACTTACTATTATATACTACACTAATAGGAAAAATTTCATAAACTAGACTTGACTGTAAAGGGCACTTTACCGAACTTTCAAAACTTTTTTTAGCTCTAACTTCGTTATATGTAACAGTTTTTTAAATGTTAGGTTATTCTCTGAAGGAGAATTAAAAAGCACAAAAATAATGTACTCTTAGTTCTTAAGCGTAAAAGCCACCGTTTACCGTAAAATGCCCATCAAAGGTTTTTGGTTGTCGTTAAGATGTGCAATTGTCAAGTAGCCATGATCACAAAAACAATGGGTAATGATTGTAATCTAGTAAACAACAACAAGAAATCAATTAATGACGTGGGTGACATCAGGTTTTTGTCTTTTGTGCTTACAAAAATGCTGCGACATACCTAACGAACCTTTCACCATTGGAGAATTCGTTATGTAGCGGCATTTTCTTAAACATAAGAGAACAAATTCTTATGTCACTAATATCATTAATTGATTTATCATTGTTTTTTACTAGATGACCTTTGTTTTTGTGATCATGCCTACTGGATAATTACATGTGTTAGTGACAACCAAAAAACTTTGATAGGTATTTTAAGGTAAACGGTTGCTCCTACGCCTATGAAGTAAGAGTACATTATTTTCGTATATTTTAATTATCTTTCAGATAATAACATAAAATTTAAAAAAAATTACAGATAACGAAGTTATAGCTAAAAAAGTTTTGAAAGTTAGGTAAAGTGCCCTTTACAGTCAAGTCTAGTTTATGAAATTTTTTCTATTAGTGCAGTATATAATAGTAAGTATGTATACCAACATTTAAATTGATATCTCTACATTTATGGAAATTATCAAAAAAATAAGAATTAAAAAATTGAACTTCAAGGCCCTATAACTTCTTACTGAAGAGACTTTGTACTAAGGTATATTAGGTTTAATCGATTTATTATGACGTGAGGAATCTATGGCTAATCGGTGTCCCATTCTTTTTGAGACACCCTGTATTTCCTTCATATGTAGGTTAAAAATATTCAAATGCGCAATCCACAAATATGCTATAAACATCAGGGTTAATTAAGTAACCACATTATTCCTCATTTATAGTACTTAATTTAGAAGCTAATTATATGTAGTAGCATAGGTGGACCATACGGTTCACACATACACGAAAAGCATGCTTTAGCAGAACGCATTAATTTTACGGCGTTTTTATTGCACCCATTGTAGAAATGGTACACCACACAGCCATTATAAGCAATTTGTACTCGGAGCTTATGTTGTTCCGTACGACTGCGCTCATCACTAATTGGCTTTCCTTCACATGTTATAATCTGACACGAAACATAATTGTGCAGTGATAAAGGCTTTGTTCTCATGTGCGTGTTCATGTATGGTTGGTACTCGCTCTGCTTGAGTTGCTTTAGTTTCCTTAATGTTAGATATAGAGACAGTGATAAAAGGCGCGCGATTTACTCAGGACGAGAATTTCGGTTTAGACAAAAGCTTCTCTTCTGTGAAGATGGACTGATTAACAACAAAGCGCCTAACGGTGCTTTAACGACGTTGTAAAGATCGGCCCCGATCTGCACGAATTCATAAAAGCTATAATTATAGGTGTAGAATAGTTACATATAAACCAGTGGCCGATTGGCAATGTTTGATTTTTTAGGCGAAAAGCACTGATTTTTTCAAATGTTGTCTAAATAAATGGTTCAAAAAAGTGTGCCCATCTGCAATGAAAATAAAAACTGCTCAAGAATGCATATTAATGGAAACTAAACTATCATTTGTTTAGGCTTGCATTTGGAAATTACAATTATAAGTAAATATTTAGCTAATAAAGTGGCAAACGAAGCTACTGAACAATAATTAAGATACTTGTCTACAATATTTCTGACGGCATAGGCAATATAGGTACTATTGTTAAGGATTAATATTGCATTTGCATAGCCTTTGTTGCACAGCATGCACGTCATGTACATCGTTCTGTTCAGGTTGCTTATAGACTCCTCAATCTTTACTATTTTGGCTCACAGTGCCATGTAATTTTTATTTATAACCAAAATTGTCGAACTTCGCCATGCTGCTTGTGCCGTCAGACACAGTATATAAACGTCACAAACTTTTGATGATAATGTTAATATATACCTCTTTTATTTTAATGCTATTACTTATTCAAAACTACCTACTAAATAAGTTTGCTCAAGTCTCTACTGAAATTTATTAAATTTGACAGTGCACTAATACTATTATGTTAAGTCAATTTTTATACTAGTTCAGTAAATAATTTTTAATCAAGAAAATTTATTCAGGTTGGGACATGCATTTATAATTGAACTACCTACCATTCTGTAAATGAACAGAAAGTAAAGTGGTTCATTGTCACTTTCCCATGAAAAGAAACTGTGTATTTTAGTCCCATTCCAAATTAGGGTTTCCAGTGTTAGTTTTATTTATAGCGCAGCGTCAAACAAGCCTGATGTGTACGTCTTTATAGGCGAGTCGTTGCAGCATCAATTTTAAAAATGCAAAAACTGTTTTAAGTAGAGTAACGCCAAGTACGTGGTGGGATCAAAAGTTAGTAAATCAAATAAGATCATGTTCATAACTTTGGACAAAAGTAACATTTTCTAACATATTCATAGACATCAAAGGTAAATTTTATATTCTAAAGTGCTGATAAGATATTTTTAACATTATATTGTATTTTATACACCTTCTCATGATAGGCATATTACTATTGTAACGTTGTATATGGAAAGTCCACCATTCGTCATTAGTGAGAGGAAAATAGAATATTCACGGAGAAATAACGATTACGGTAATAATCAATCCAAAGCTTGTTTGTAATTTCTAAATTTTATTCATACCATATAAAATATCATGTCAGTGAGAAAAAATTCGGAAAAGAAATATTTGAAGACATTTAAAGGAGGTGTTGGGAAAAAACTTTGTATTGCGTTAGTATGGAATGCATACTACCCATTCAAAAAAATTACCACTTCGCCTTGTGGGCGTCGTAGTTAAACGTTTTCTTTTATGACTAATATGCTAGATGCCGCATTTATACAATAAAGAACTATTATATTACGTAAATAATTACCTTATTCTATTTTGTATTTAGATAAGTCAACCCCAAACGTCAAATATTATGATTAGCGAGCTGTCTCTGCACCTAAAACTGGCTGGGAAATAATTAGAACAATTTCTTCCTCTTCTACACGATTAGGTTCCATCTTTTGTCTTGCAAATTAAATGCATCTAGAAGTTTATATAATATTCTATATTTAAATCATTAGCATTTTCTAAACGATCTTAGCTACTTAATATTTTAATATACTATTATGATGTGGCTATATAAAGCTATAGTTTTATTAATGTGATGCCCTTTCAAATTTAATACTAATTCTTTAATAAAAATAAATCAAGTTCTCTTATCTCAGGTGGTTCGCCAAATCAAGATCTCTATCTATTAATTGAATGTCAATATTACAGTTAATGAAGTTTACTGTCAAACTGATTTCTAAATCTCAACAAACCAGATATCGACAATTGTATTTTTACATTAATCAATTCATCAATTAAATATTGCCTTGTATTATTGTATTTCACTGATTAATCTTTATATAAAATGTTTTAATATAAATTTCTAACAAACCTTGTCACTTATGGTTTGCGGAAAGTTCGTTCCCCACATTTCGTTCCCCACATTTCGTACCCCACATTTCGTTCCGGGGATATTTCGTCTCCCCACATCTCGTACCCAGAAACTTCGTTCCCGAGCGAGCTCAATTTGTCTCCTAGATTACACGGTGTTGAAAAACGAGTACAGCGATCGGAATGCAGTTGGAAAAATTAAAGATATTCTAATTAATTTATTTATTATAATAAACTGATAAGAACTATATACAGTATGTCCCCGGATTGAGTTTACAAGAGGGAACTAAATTTTATTTTTAGTTTTACCAAAGAGCATATGCTCTTTGGTTTTACATAAAAATGTTATAGGAATTATAATTCCTGCTTGGTTTGTAAAGAATTTTAAGAAAATTTTCAGTTTTTCAAAAACAAGTCGGCCTTGACAGTTAAGTAAAAATTATTTTCTTTTCAGGTAAACCACCCTTTTTGTCCATGATACGGCAAAATATTACTAAGAAAAGTTGTTCAGAATGAGAAATTATGGCCCTATAAAAAATATTAGAAAGATACGTACTTAGATTAAACCGTTATTTTTAATAAATGCAGTTTATCTTGTTCTTATCATAAATAAATTAATTAAAATATGTTTCATTTTCTAACTGTATTCCGATCGCTGCACTCGTTTTCAACGCCTTGTAATCTAGGAGACAAATTGAGCTCGCTCGGGAACGAAGTTTCCGGGTACGAGATGTGGGGAGACGAAGTATCCCGGGAACGAAATGTGGGGTACGAAATGTGGGAAACCAAATGTGGGGAACGAACTTTCCGTATCCCGTCACTTATTCAGCTTCACTCGCACAATTCCTCACACCGGTGCCTCCTACTTCCCAAAGGATCCCAACGTCGTCCTCGCCTGATAGGTACCTATCAACTAAATCCAATACCTCTGCTGATGCCGGCTGCAATCTCTCTGTCAAGCAGCAGCTTCAACTTCAACAAAACCTGGTAAGTTTCAAGTTTCTAACTGCAACCGCTATTATCTTATTTCTTCTTTAGATACCCTTCAGTACTCTGCAATCTGCTCCGATGTTGTCCAACTCTGTTAATACTACCACAAATCCCGCTCCAGCTGAATCACCTTATTTCGATGCCACCACCAATGTCAAACATGAACATATAATTGTACGACACACCAGTCAATAAATCCAATTCCATCCAATTTTGTCGTTCTCTAGTTCCTTTAGAGGCAATTCGCAGTACTTAACAATATCTTCACCGATTGTGAGTATTTTTTTATATTAACATTTAGCCTCCATCCTTAATACCTCGTAGATTTCTTAATAACACCCCCATTTGTATATCAACCAGACAACTATACAAATTCTGCAGCAATTTCGATTTTTATTTTATAAATATCACATTTCATAATAAGTTATACATTTTCCTTTGCGTTTATTTATGTAACTACTCTTAAACAAAAACTTGTTCTTGTTGGATACTATTCTTACTGCCCCCTTACATATTTTAAATTATCCATTATTTACAATTTAACAATTCACATTATCATTATAACACATTTGTTAATCGTTACCTTGGCTTGTATTTTATTAAAATTTTCTGTATCTATTAAATTAACATATTCAATCAATATCAAAATCTCTTTTTTCATTGTCCCAATTAAATTTATTAATAATGTTTGAAATTTTTAACACCCATCAAGATTTAATTATATCATTCTTCCAAGCTTATTTGTTTCAAATATTTCTTTATTAAAATTAATTACACTGCCTCTTGTATCATAACAATACATTTACCAACTGTTTTTTTTTAAATAAAGCTTTTTTCGTCGACAGTCACATTTGCAAAATTGTTAGTTTTTCATCTTCGAAAAAATTAACTGAAGAATTATTTTTGTGTAGTGAAATGTCAGTGGTTATTAGAAGTATTAACAGTGGTGAAATAAAACTTGAAATGTAAGCCAACAAAAAACGAGAACCAAACGAAACGTCATGGTTCTGCAGAGAAGTCGAAGGATAATGTCAAAAGAAAAAGATAGCTAACTTAAAGACAGCACGAACTCTATAAGCTTAGGAGGAATAAACGAGAACTTGCAATGACAGTAACACACCAGTTAGACAAATTTAGAACAGCCATTGCGAATTTTTCGCAATAATAATAAAAAAGAACTTCAACGTGTTTTAAACACTGATGCTGTGATATTTCAGAAGCCTAAATCGTGCTCATTAAAACTAAAAATAATAAAAGTAAACTTGAGTCAAATATTCAAGGGAACTCTAAAGAAAAAAGAATGATGCTAAACCAAGCATACTAGAAGTATTGGTTAACGATGATGTATTTATAGAAAAATTATGTGGAACTAGTTCCTCTAAAACTCAAGAACGGTAAAAGTCGAGTCCAGTATGATATTATTAATAATAAATACCGCATAACATTATCAGAACAATTGATATAATGCATACATTCCGGTATGAGCCTTCGCCGTGTACCTAGTTGTGTTTGCTGTGTGCGTGTGGTAATTTTGTTTTAAAATTACTTTGTTTACGGCAATTTACTAATAACCAGCATTTATCGTATATAGTAATAGTGATGTAGTTTAAAAATATCTGTGTTAAAGTGTTACGGTCAGAGTGTGTCTTTACCAGTTTGCTGGTCCTCGAGCACCGTCTATTTAATTCCGGCGTCTATGGCTCATAATTTGAACTTTGAGGGCGCCATTCCTGGTGGTGTTTTGTTTTTATCGGTACGTTGGCGGAGCGTCCCGTTCCGCTTTATTTTCGGTGTGTACGATGATTACAGACAGTTAAGCTACCTTTTAAATTGCCTAGAGTTCTGCAGGCATATTCGTGCAGTTTTGATAGGATTCGCCCTCGCTGATGTAGCGGTTTAATGCAGCTCTGGCGAATTTACGAAAGAGTTTTCTCTTACGTAAATTCTTGTTGGATTCTTTGTCTGATAGCTGTTTCAATTCATTTACACGTGGTCCATATTTGGAGTAAGTCTATTGAAGACTATCGTACCGCGTTTTAAAACGTTCCTTATTTTAATCTGGCCATTTCTTATAGATTCAAGTTTGGAGCCCCAATTAATCCCTCTGCTGTTTATGTGAGGTTTGCAGTTCCACGTGCAGTCAACGACTTGACCCAGTTGCTGCATTGAATGCAACATTCCTGGATCGAGTCTTCTGTGTTTGTCCTAGCTTAGCCTCCGCTTTCCTGTGCTGGCCATAAGCGAGTCATTCGAATAGGCTTGGGAACTCAACAAAAGGAAATGTATGTAATATGTATTGTTTTCTATTCTGTAACACCGATTGAATGCTGTGTACAATGATCCGGTGCTTTGAGTGCCTTATCTGCTTTTCTGCAGGACCTGCCTGGATTCCCTCAGAATTCTGAGGTTTTACATTTCGGCTTTTGCTGTTATTTAAAGTTCGCTTAATAAACTCCATGGATATCCTTTAGGGCCCATTTGAGCAAGTGAACTAGTACATTTAATGATTTTCATCCTCAGAGACATTTTTAATATGTTGTTGGTTGTACTTAGGATAGTTTATATTTGTACATTTCAAATGGTTTTAAATGTTAACCTACGCGCAGTCTGAATCGAGTTTATATGTTTTGAGGTGCACCTTATTTTTAGCCCATATTTAGAGAATAATCACCTGTACCTTGTACTGGCCTGTATGCTGTCTTGTTTATGTTACTGCTACTTGCATTCGTGTGCTTTCTTTGAGATATTGGTGTTACCTTGAGTTTAAGATTTCTCTGTGATACCTGGATACACTTATCGTAATTTAAAGATTGGTTAGTGCCCGTTTTTTGCATTTTAATTAACTCTAGTACGTAATACAGAACTGCACACCACTGAGGTAGTTTCGCCGGCAATTATATCCACGTAGTCACTTGATTTTGAGACTATTATCTGACGAATCTAATTCTAGTAGAAGAAGCTGTCTGCGTATTTATGGCATTCTCGAAGAAGTTATTTAAAAATTAAATTGATTTAATTCCGTCTAAAGAGAGCCTCAATCGTATATAAGGTGTTGGAATCGTGGATAGAAAAAGGTCAAGTCCAGACATACCGTTGTAGCGTTCGGCAGCTATCAGAAATGTAATTTAGCGTTTAGTAAGAAGAAGCTATTCAGAGAAACTGGAAAAATAATACGTGAAAATTTAACAAAAATTAGATTTCAAGTTCTTAAAACAGCCATCAAAAATTTCGGAGCCAGGAATAGAAATACGATGGTTGAATTATGATTACCATTAATAACATTTTTGTACGAATTATCTTTTTATACGATACGACCTACTACGATTGTTATTAAATTATCTAATGCTTAATGAATTTAGTTATTGTTATGTAGGTACATCATTTACACCATGATTATCTATAAATAATTTCAATATATACGAAATGTTCTTTGACTAATCTCTTCTTATTTTAATAAATGCTATTTGCAGCAACGTTAATAGCTTTAAGGTCCATGTTTTAGATGCTGAGTATGATTTGATAGCAGCTACAGAGACTTATGTGCGAAATAGTACTTGTGTTGTCGATAAAACAGTAACTGTAGAGAATAGAGGGATTCAATTTTGTATGAAACCATCGCCTGACATGGTGGTGGTGAAGTAAGCATTTGATATAAATTGACAGAGAATAGAGAACATTTTAATTATTATAAACAACTACATAATTATACCACATATGCCACTAGAAAAGGAAAGAAAACATATATTAGAAGTGAATTTCGCTCTGGTAATTCCAAAACCTTTTGGAGGCATCTCAAACGTTTTGATATCTGTAGAATTCAATGTACACTATGACCGTAAATACAGGGTGATTAAAAAATGGCGCATTTCTTCTGGAGGGGTTGTTGGGGACTACTGGCGGAGTATGAAAAAATTCACAAAACAGTCTTTACAATAATTCCTCTGAAATATTAACAGCAGAAGATGCATTTTGAAATAAGCTATTTACCAACATTTTTTAAAAATTCAACGTTTGAATCGAAGATTATTATTGATATTAAACATCCCAATTCAAAAAACTTACCTAAAACTTTAGTTTTCAAAATTTCATTTTTTGATGCCTATAGTTTTAAAAATGAAACTGGCAACGATGATTGAGCTAGCCAGTTCTCTTGTGCCGGGTGATTATAAATGTTTTTTCATCAATTTCCCTTTGAAATATTTGTTAAATTTGAATACGTTGGTGACATTGTTAAGTCTATGTCAAATTAGAGGTTAGCAGGTTAGGTTTTGCGTCAGTCTGTGTCAAAAGTGACGGAGAACCTAACCTGATAACCTCGAATTTGACATAGACTTACAGTGCCACCAACATATTCAAATTTAACCAATATTTCAAAGGGAACTTGATGGAAAAGTATTTATAATAACCTGGTATTTTGTTTAAGTATGTTTAGATTTGTCAGTTACATTTTGAAAGTCAGTTACTTGACATTTTAAAAATGTGTTCTAATAACGAATATGTAGATATGATCCTGGTTGTGGGGGAGTGCCACAATAATGTCGCTGACCCAAATATAATAAAACGTCTCCTGCAAAGGAGCAGAGACACTGGGCAATTGGCTTTATTGTCAAATGCAGATCGAGGCCGCCCACGAAATGTGAGAAATCCAAACATGGAAGAAGCAGTTTTAAATGTTGTAACAGAAGATCCTACCAGAAGTACAAGAAGCATTGCACAGGAACTGGCGTTGTCGCAAAGTTCCGTACATCGAGTAATTGCTGACGAAGGATTACACCCTTATCACTACACCAAAGTTCAGACCCAAATTTTATTTCTCGCATTTTATGGACGGATGAGGCAAGTTTTAGTAGGGATGGTTTCTTTAATTCTCGCAATTCCCATGTTTATGCCTTTGAAAACCCTCACGAATCAGTTGTAAACCACCATCAGCAAAGATTCAGCGTGAATGTGTGGGTTGGAATACTTGTTACCCACCTACTGGGACCAGCCATTTTACCTCCTGGACTAAAGGGTGAGAATTTTTTAATTTCTTGCAAACTGAGCTGCAAGAACTTTTAGATAATTTTCCACTTGCGGCTATCAGAAACATGTGGGTCCAAATGGATGGAGCACCAGCTCATTTTGCTGCTTCAGTTCAAGAGTGGTTGGATGGAGAATTTAATCAACGATGGATTGCACGAACAGGCCCTGTTCGGTGGCCACCGAGATCCCCTGATTTGACGCCGCTAGATTTTTTCTTTTGGGGACAAGTTAAAACAAGTGTTTATCGAACTCCGGTCCATAAAGTGCAAGATCTCATTCTTCGTATTCAAGGTACCGCTCAAACTGTTAATGTTGGTATGCTCCAGATAATTCATATGAACATATTAAGGCGAGCACAAACTTGTTTGCTAGTAAATGGTCAAAATTTTTAACAACTTTTTTAAACAATTTTGCTTTAGAATTTATCTCCGTGTCTTTATTACGAATTATTTATTAAAATTATTTATTGATTTATTAATTTCTTGAGAATTTTACAAACAGAAGATACCTACCTAATGACCCATCTAAAATCAGATTACAAAGCTTATCCGATTTCGTTAGCCAAATCAACCAAATGCCCAATTATTTACCCTATGCTTAATGGATCACTGTCGTTTCGAAATAACAATAATGAACGACACCTAGTCTACATTATTTAGTAACATACTTAGATGAGATGTTGATAAATTTAAGATTCATTTTTTTTAAATATCTGAACTTAGAAGAGGCATTTACTTTTTCTGTGATTTTTCCGCACTCCGGTAGTGTTCCCTGGCAACCCCTCCAAAGGAAATGCGCTATTTTTGAATCACCGTGTATACAGTACCGAAATTGTAACTCTAATCTGAGTTGCCATGGAAGTGACATTAACGTCAAACTTATTTTAAACTTAAGCAATATGTTTCTTCTAATGTAGTGCTGTATATTTTTGGTCATACTGTATTTGAACTTACGAATTATTATACTAACAATATTAAAAGCTCCGAAAACCAAGGTCTTAAATTTCATATAGTAGAAGCTGGTGTCATAAGGTATGTTAGTACTATTACCTCGAAGGCTGTGGCGTGTAACAGAATTGGAATCATTATAACAAATGCATGTTTACCGTTTTTACTTCCTATTTTAAGTCATTTAATAAATTTTTGGCATATACACTCTGAATTTCTTGAGTGGTAGAGAAAGGCCAATGTTATTCGATTCTCAAAGATAGCTGCACCCTCCTCCTAAAGGACTGACGACTTAGGTTTTTGGACCGGGATATACTTATACTACTGCACTCGTGAATGCTGTCGATGAATATTAAAAGCTACAGATCAAGAGCAGCTCATAAAACCTGTAATATTGGCCTCGTCCACGGCTTTCAGTACATCACATCATAGCACCTTAGGAGCTATGTAACATTACATTCTTTTTGAGGGCAGTGCTATTACTTTTTTCTCAAAGTATTTCAATGGCAGATTTCAGAGTGTTGTATTACCTAATAACATGTCACTCTTCTTTTGTATATCTAGGGGTGTTCCACAAGAGTCTATACTGGGATCAATATTATTCACAATTTATACATCAACGTCCCCGGAGAAACTTAAAAACTCTATTAACCATTCATAGGCTGATAATACGCAAATATATATTCTTCTTTTTTTTCTATGAAGCCTGTTGGTTTGTTTTTCCTAGCCTTATACTTATCTCTATTCTCCTAAGATGGACTGCCAGCTGTCTTGTCAGCGTTTGAGAGGTCTTCCTGGCGGTCTTGATCCATCTATCTGTCCTTGCATTATTATTTTTGCTTGCCTGTCATCATCCATTCGGTCCGCGTGTAGGTTCCATTGTGTTCGCCTTTGTCTGATCCATTTTATTATATCTCCAGTGTTACAATCTTTTTTAATGTTTTCGTTACGCTGCCGGCCTCTTAAAGTTCGTGTTTTACTCAAAGAATCTTACGAGGATGAACCAATTTAATTGCATCACTTCTATTTTTTTCACATTGTTTGTTATGCAAGTTACACTATTTCTATTTTCATCTTTTCAGGGTTTCCATTAAAATAATAGGTTTGCATTGTACGGTATTTTTTTTTTGTAGGTGTCTGTAAACGTGACTCTTAAACATGTATAGTTCAATATTAAAATGCAAGTCTTGGACTTATGTGCCTCTTTAGCCATCTTAGTTGTGGAATCCAATCTGTGTCTATAGTCTTCAGTTGCAGAAATTAGCCGGTCTGTAAAGTTGGCAGGTGAAATGATGATTAATGATCACTAACTATAATCTTAAGAACGATTTTCATAGAATAGGAAAAACGCTGTCACTTTGAAGCATTTTATTGTGTTTTTGAGAGTAAATTCAAGATAAAATGTTTTGCTATACGGGCTGCCGAGATTCAAATACAGTTCTGTCAATTGGGTGTCCTTATTGACTAGTATTATGTATATTTACATATACATAAGCATATTTGATTTTTTATGCCATTTCCAAGATAATTTTAAAAGTTTCGGTAATATAAAGCACCCAAAATACATAATGCATGACTAAGTAAAGAACCCACTAAACTTATAAAAACTAAAATGGGAGTATGGACAATTATGCAGTTTAAGAAAAGCAGACATTAATTAAAAAAGATTTTGATGATGTACTTTGAAATTATGTCGAGCAAGGTTTGCACCTGTGTTATATCTGCGAAGTATAATATGAAGCAATAAAAATTATATCGCAGTTTATATTCGTGTCACTCGTGTGATGGACTCCAATTTAAC
This sequence comes from Agriotes lineatus, assembly GCA_940337035.1. Classification (NCBI taxonomy): domain Eukaryota; kingdom Metazoa; phylum Arthropoda; class Insecta; order Coleoptera; family Elateridae; genus Agriotes; species Agriotes lineatus. The sequence goes on along the minus strand of CALNHX010005917.1, from coordinate 21,043 downwards.
GTTTGTTGTTCTAAGAAAGCTAACTGTGAATTCAAGGTGCTCCACATTCGCACTCCTCAAAGGTTATTTGCAACGAAACAAATCCGCTAATCTCGATTATTATTTTACGAGAACGCCTTAATATTGCTAATTTAATATTCAAATCCTGCTTCTGAATATTGACCCACATATGGTGGGTGTCCACTTTCAAATCATAAAATAAATAATCATAAATATGTCCATTTATCATCATTCTTAATGAAAAGGTCGTGAGATATAATTATTTTCTTGCAACACCTTGCTCCGGAATACTTTTTTTATTGTTTTTTGTCCAATTAAGAACTGATATATGACGGGAATACATAACCAGCTTCCAGTAGTCTGTTAGAAATTGTGTGGCATAATTTTGTAGTATTTGGTTTGCAGCTTGGTATTGCATAAATGTGTTCCTTGTTTGCCTTTTAGAATAACGCAAAATCTGAAGTAACTTATTAAGTGAAATATTTCTATATATTGTTGTTCTAATATCTTCTATTTATTATTTCTTGGTGATTTAATTAAAACACTAGCTCAATTAAAAGACATGCAATTAAAATGCAGTTGCATAACTGATTACAAGTCATGGTTTTTTATTAGCTACTCATGAAAGTTACATTCTTCTAAAAGTTACATTTTGAGTTTCTTTCAAATCTCGCTATCTCCCAATTTCTTCTAGCAAAACTTGTCTTAATGTAGGTGTTTGACTTTGTCTCCTTTGCACAATTTGTTATTTATTTTACGTTCTCTAAACTTCTCTTTAAACAATAAGATTCAAATAGCATCAAGTTAGTCTATAAAATCTTAATGTTATTATTTTGGATTGTATGTATTTACAACTGTTTAATCGATCTCTAGTCGTTAACTTAATAAAATATAGTTTAATGTGACCTTGTTTAGAAACCTATTTTCCAACTATAAACTGTAGTGTGCCTGTACTGTTAAAAATTATTTGCAATTAGTGGATTATTACATTGGGAGCACTAGGTTATATTTTTTATAATGGAAACACCGTTGAACGCCCCCAAAACCGATAAAGTATCACAGCATTTAGTACTTCTGATATCCTACATAGAATGAATAGGATAGATAGAAAAAGCTAACTATGCCTTAGTTAAAAATGCACACATACTTTTTAGTTTTAGATTTATTAGAACTCAAACTATACTTATATGATCAAATTCAAACTTACAACACATGATTTCATTATGTTTTTATCTTTACATTTTAATAGATATTTTAATTTCACATAAAATCGAGCGGATAAAATACATTTTGAGCGGTTGGGTTTTCTAGACTTTATGACCTTTTGTTCTATATAAAATTCGCTTGGAACTATGTAATTTACCGTTAGCGCTTTCATAGGCCAATTTTATTCATCAGACTGTAATAACACATTTAATTTTGAAAATATATTACCCCAGCGGTATTAGAACTCCCTTCTATATACAAACTCGTATACAAAGACGCATGCCACAGCAATTCCACGGGATTCAAAAGATTGCCCTTGACACACGGACCAGACGCTAACAACTCGAGTCTGGACAAGTGAAGATTACTGAAATTACTATTAAGAGAAGGCAAGATCTAATTGATATATTCCCTGCTAACGATATTAACTCATCTTCAAATATTTTCACTCGAAATGTATTTGCTTTAAAGAACAAATGATCTTTTTCTGTATTTTGAATTATACAGATTTTTATTGAACAGCGGAATTAACTTCAGTTAGTTCACAGGAAATACATAAAGATATATGCATTGGAGGAAATATAAATATTGCTGTAATTTTGTGCGTAAAAGTTCTAATATTAATCTATACAAAATTTATTACCCTAAACTGTAACTCTATTATTTTAAAATTGCAGACGTTTAAACTGTATAGTTTAACAATTTATATAGGGCATTACCTTGTCAAAACCTTTAATTTTGTGCTAAACAACAGTAGTCAAGCAGCTCTATAAGCTTACCGACTTTTTTTTAAATTTCACAACGAAATAATCGACATTAATTTGTTTATTGAAATTCGACAATTTTTTACGAATTCTCAGCTGAACTGTAAAAGATCTTGACTAGAAAGTTCCGCTGGATTTTATAAACAAATTTAACTTTAATTTTAAAGATTGTAGCAATTTACACCAAACTGTAAGAACTAAACATTGCGTTTAACGAAAGTACCTACCCAGACCTGTAATTAAAATATGCCAAAAATGTATAACTAATTATAGAAAAATAATAATTCAATAAAAACTTTAAAATTTGTCAAAATAGTTATTTGTCTACCAGGTGTGAAAATAAAGGTTATTCCGACACGAGACGAGTGTTTCATCGATTGGTAGAATATCCGAGTTTCCACACGTGGCAGACACAATATTTTTTCGACAGAATACTTTTTTGACATCAGTAAACGTTTAGTTCTTTCATTTATTACCTACTATTACAGGAAATATTCATTTTCTATTTTAAATAGAGAGTGGAAAAGTATTTCATTTCCTAAGTAAATTAAAAAAACACGAGATATTGAAAAAGTGTGAAAAAGTATGTCATTTTCTAACTAAAATCGACATGGAAAGGTCGAACTTTTTATAACAAGTTAGAAAAAAATCTATCTTGATACTAATTCTGTAAATATACAGACTTGGGTTTTATGTATAAAAATATGTCAAATCTCAAATAACAACAACGAATTAAATTATCTACATCACTTTTTCAGTAAGAAATTAAAACAGTTAAAGTTTTAAAAAAATTTTAGAACTTTTACTTTTAGTATTAGGTGGTTCGGAAAAAGCTGTTCGATAGCCGATAAATTTACTTTTAAGATGGTGTATTTAAAATATTATTTGATAATTGGTTAAACTGGTAAAATGTTTTTTCATCCGATATAATTACCAAAATTCCAAAAATAAAATTTGTGCAAGATAGGTTAATCTGTGTATTAATACATTGTACTATCATTGAAATTAAAGAACAAAATGTAAATGTATGTGATGAAGCGTCCTATGCAATACATAATATTAAAAAAAAATAACCAAAACTGTGATAAGGGCGGAAGGGGTTTATGTCAATATGTTGCTTTACCAAGGGCGCCAAATTTCATAGATCCGGCTTTGTGTTTCACTTGAGACATTACTGTTTTTACTGTTGTTAAAATGTTTCGATATAATTAATTTTTGAATTCCAATGACAACAAACTGTCAATTTAAAACATAGGATATCAAATTGAGAACTACAAATATTACTTAGTGTTTGTTATAACTGAATGGGCACTGAACAGTATGCTGCTACGACAAAGAAACATAAACAAGATAAAGCAGATTACAATTATTTGAGTTTAGTTAGTAACACCCCTCTCGAATATATGCAAGTACACTGAAAGTATCAGCAAATTCATGCTGTTATTATTTCATAACTCTACAATTTGAAATATACTGGAGCGCCGTGTGTATACTAAATTGCAAATAAGCATGAAATACTTGGAACTAAGTAGGATTCATAACTGTGGCCGTGATTGGTCGAAACAAAGTCATTATTACAACCATCTGAAAATCAAATATTTTATCAAAATTGCCAATTCGACATTTGGTATGAATCCTAAAAATATAAAAGGGAAACTGATAAATAGTGGATAAAACGGCTGGATTACAACGTTTATTTGAATTATATAGGGCAAAATTATTGTAAATCACGAGCAGCCAAACATACTTATATTTTCCTACTGTAAAACTGACTTTGAGTTTAGAGCGCCATCTACTGCATTCTTATTTGAAGTTTAGTATAGGTGTGTAGGTTGTTTACCACATAAAGGCGGTTAATTTGGAGCTTAAAATGATCACCAGGTGTGCCAGTATCTCCCCATTTTCTTGATCTGGCCATTTTTGTGAATTCCTTAAATAGCAATGCCTGTTGTTGGTTATTTATGACCTGCCTTATTACAAGTGCAAGTTTCTAAGTAAACAGATTTGGTGTAACTACATAATATCAGGGCTATTATTACACACGATTGGTTTAAAATCTGTTGTCAATTAGTTTTTGCAATAGCTTGGATGAAACGTTGCTAAAGATAAGACATTTTGAGTTTAGAAGGTCATATAAATATTTCAAGATCGTGAAAGAGGAGTAATTCATTAAAAACGAAAACGCTCCATAACACTTCTTAAACTTTAACATGGTTTTTAATGAATGAATAATTATTGATAATACTTATCACTTTGTTGTTTTTGAAAATTAGTGCAGCACAATTTTAGGTTAAGTTTTCTCGCGAACTATTAATCACAACTATTTAAAACCAAAATATCTTTGTTGATGTTGAAAATTCATATTTTTTTCACATAGTTATGTGACTAGTATTGACGAAAAATTATTTTATCGAAAATAGTCATCATGCCAGACATCTGTCCCCTTGTCACAACTACGCTTTATGAATTGTATTATCATTTTATTCTAGAACAAACACATTTAGGGCAAATAATTAGGAACGAAATTTAGTCAATTTTCATCAAAATTGCCCTCTTGTGGTAAAGTTAATTAAACACAAACATTTTTTCCAATAGCCTTTCTTACGGTTCTATTTGCATTGAAACCATTTCCGGACCTACGTTTGTAGAACCTATACCTTGTATACAATATTTGTTTGTGTTCGTTATTCAATGAAAACTGCCAGTACATTTTAGAAGATATGCACGTACCTATTAAAACATTGCAAAGATTTACGCTTGAAATTAAGCAGCAAACAAATTCAAATAATTGCGATGCCCTTTTCGAGGAACTCAAGGATTCATAAAAGCAACCAGCAATCTCTAATGGGCTTTACTCAGAACTTCCCTCGCAAGTGGACGTTGTGACACTAAACAATTTTAAAATCAAAGGAAATTAGGGGTAAAAATACCTTCACGTTAGTAATAATGCATACCCCAAAAAAAAAAAACTGTTGATGATGCGACTTACATCACTTTCCAATTTCAAAAAGGATTTCACCAGCGGTGGGATTCGAACTTCAGCGCCTGCGCGCAAGCAAATCGCCTTTTTTGCATTTGGCTATCAAGGATACCTTGCATCAGTAGGATGCAGCTGCCTTAAATGCAACACATTTATTCTTGACCTTTTTGTCTCTTTTACAGCATTTGCCATGTATCTGTTGAGTCCCATTTCCGTTAAGGGTAAAGCCTGAGCTATGTGCAATTATTACTTATATCTATTTCTTATTTAAAGCAGTATTAAATAAAACTTTTATTTTCTAAGATGCTCACTCTCTATATATTTGTCCGAAATTTTCTAGGTAGACATATAATCTGTATGCAAAATATTGTTTTCCTCCAACAAATAGTTTTTGAGTTATACCGGAAACAGACAGACAGACAGACAGACGAACGGAATTGAGAAAACCTGTTTTTCGTCATCTAGGGATCCTGAAGAAATCTCGGAAGGTGATTTTATCGCCATTATAATTCTTCTGTTGTCTTTTAGACGAGGGAAGTAAAAATATGTAACCCTCACGATCTGTTGAACTTCATAAATATAAACCATTTACAAGATACGTTTCCGAATATTTTAGTTATTTTAACAATTGTATCTGACACTACCAGTAGCAGTAGCTTCAGGAGAAGGAAGTCTATCAATATTTTTACTTCGGCGGTACCTGACGAAGTATTGTTTTCGGGCTCGACCATTTTTACTAATTTGCAATTTTCGCCGGAACCGCTTAATCAAAATTAAAGAAAAATCTCATAAAACTGTATAACTGTTGTGAACACCGCAACTGCTTTAGCGTTAAAGGAAAGTCATAAAATTAAGTTTAGTGATGCAGTCCCGCAGAATGGATGTAAACATTGTATCTTAAGAATGACATGACTTATCAGGATGCTTTCTACGTCAATTTGTATTAAATATTAACGCAAAGAACTGAAAAGGTTTCAGATGGGATCGGTCGCGTTTCTTTGTAGGTCTTTGTAGATTTATATTCTCGTTACCAGTAGTAGACTTTAAGCGGTAACGAAACTACGTTGTCGGTATAGTTTAGTGAACTGCATACTCGCCAGAGTTAGCGAGTTCGAATCTAGGTTTGGGAAAGGTGTTTTAAAGTTATCGAAAGATGCGAAAGCAAATTTCAGTCTCTTATCGTATTTAAATTTAAAATGCCACATTATCGGCGCTCTCCGCACTATTCGCGCTCCCAGCTAACGGTAGGTATTGTTAAATTGCTCACTCGATTTTAAACCAATTGCTTCGCAATAATTAAATCCCATCTCCCTTGCGAAATATTTTTAGTCGAAGTTGTCGTACATATGGCACGGTTATAATATAACGCAATATGATAACAGCCATACCATACTGAAAGTACCGTTTTAACAAATTACGAAGGAGCCAAATAGCATATGGCAAAATTCACTTCATCCCAACAATTTACCGAAGTATCGATAAGGAGCTTGCACCTTCTTATTTTGTTTAAAGATGATATACGATCAACCATAACCCAAGAATGTGTAATAGATTAATCTATAATATATAATACGAAATAGAATTAACCAGATAAGTATGAGAAATAAATTATTGCCAATTTTACTCTGATTATTTCCTTCATATCCATCTCTCTCTCTCTCTCTCTTCATCAGCCCATTAGTATACTCCATTGTTGGATATAGGCCTCTCCCATTATTTTCCAGTTTTCTCGGTCGTATGTCTGTTGTGTCCAGTTTCTGCCTGCTACTTTTACAATATCATCTTTCCACCTTGTTTTGGGTCTTCCAACGCTTCTACGTCCTACACGGGGTCTCCATTCTATTATCTTTTTGGTCCATCGGTTGTCTCGTCGTCGCATTACATGACCCGCCCATTGCCACTTTAATTTTAAGATTTTTTGCACGACATCTTGTACTTTCGTTTTGTTTCTTATGTAGTCATTTCTCTTTTTGTCCCTGCGAGTTATACCTAACATTGCCCTTTCCATGGACCTTTGGGCAACTTGCAGTTTGTAAAGTTGTGATTTTGTTAATGACCACGTTTCTGAGGCATATGTCACTACGGGCAGAACGCATTCGTTGTATACTTTAGTTTTTAATACTTGGGGTAGTTTTGATTTGAAGACTTCCTTTAGTTTACCGAATGCTGCCCAACTCATCCTGATTCGTCTATCCACCTCGTCGTTTTGTCCGTCTTTGCTAGGTGTTATCAGCTGTCCCAAATATATGTATTCCTGAACGTTCTCTACTACAAGGTTGTCTATCATCACTGATCGATCTCCCAAATCAAAGTTTGCCATAACTTTGGTTTTATTTATGTTAATCTTTAGTCCGACTGTTTTTGATACTTCATTTAGTTCTGTTATCATGTTTTGTAGTTCGTCTAGGTCATTAGCAAACACTACTATGTCATCTGCGTATCGGAGGTGCGATAACTTCTCTCCGTCGATGTTTAGGCCTCTTTGATCCCACATTAATGTTTTGAAGATATCTTCAAGTGCTGCTGTGAAAAGTTTAGGTGAGAGAGTGTCACCTTGTCTGACTCCTCTCTTTATGTCAATTGAATCCGTGCAGTCGTGGAGTTGTACTCGGAAGCTACTTGACTTATAAAGATCTTCAATTAAAGATATGTAACGCTGATCTATCCTTACTCTTCGCAATGCGTCTATTACGGCCCAGTGTTCTATACTGTCAAAAGCTTTTTCGTAGTCCACGAACGCCATTGCTATTTCGATGTTATATTCTCTAGTTTTTTGCATAATTTCTCTGACCGATTGGATGTGATCTACAGTCCCGAATCCTTTTCTAAATCCCGCTTGTTCAGGAGGTTGGGATTGGTCTAATTTGTTTTCGATTCGATTTGTTAATACAGTAAAGAATAATTTGTGGATATGTGACAGTAATGATATGGGTCTATAATTCTGAAGTTCTGTACGATCGCCTTTTTTATATATGATAACAACTTTTGCTGTTTTCCATGCTTGGGGGAGATTACCTTCAATTAAACATTTATTGAACAAGTTTTGTAGTGTTGTTAGGGTTTCTGTTTTACTGTTCTTTAATAGTTCAATAACTACTCCGTCTTCACCTGGTGATTTATTATTTTTCATTTTTCGCAACGCTAATTTTATTTCGTATTTACTAATGTCGGGAAGGTCTTCAGTAAAATGTTTAGTTAATCTCGCACGTGGGTCTTGATTCAGCTTTGGTTTTTGCTTTGTTGAGTTGTACAGTTTCTGGTAAAATTCTTGCACTACTTTTAGCAGCATGTTTCTATCGGATATTACCTGTCCGTTCGCGTCCTTAATTTTATTTATTTGACTAATAGTATTGGACGTTCTTGACCTGAATACTTTGCTACCTCTGTTCTGTTCTATGGTCTCTTCTATAATTTTAGTGTTGTATTGTCTTATGTCATTACGTATTCTCTTTTTAATGATTTTATTTAATACAATTCTTTCTAATCTTAACCCAAAGTCATCTGTGTTGGCAATTTGTCTTTGTATTTCTTTTCTTCTCGCTATAAGGTTTTTTGTATCCTTTGATAACTTATTTTTATCTTGCTTCTTCTTCTTTCCCAATATTTCCTCTGCTGTGGTTATTATATTTTTGGTAAATTCTTGTTGGAGTTGATCTACCGTCTTGTTGTCATTGTTTATTTTAGCCATTTTTCTGTCTAGTTTATCTTTAAATGTCTCACTTATTTCACTATCTTGTAGTTTGTCAATATTAAATCTGGTTCTTCCTTTTGAAATTAGTTTGAATCTGTCTAATTTTGTTTGAATGCGCACTCTCGCGCGTACCATACGGTGGTCACTGCCTGTGTTAAACTGGTTTAAGACTGTTACATCTTGCACAATATTCTTATTGTTTGTCATAATAAAATCTATTTCATTGTGTGTATTGCCAACAGTTTTTCTTTTTTTTTTTTTTTTTTTTTTTTTTTTTTTTTTTTTTTCATATTTCATATCCATAATAATGCTTAATCACTATGGTTTCTGTCAGTGTAATAATGACAAATATTCAAACGTCAACATTTAACCGCGGTTAAATATGTGTCAAAATTTAATCGCTTGTGCATAATTTTAATGTGATTATTAAAGGTGCTTCACCAACTGAATTTTATCTATTTATTCAGGAAATAATCACGCCGAACATCCCGCGTGCATGTAAACTAGCCTGAATAAATTTTGACGCACTCGGGATTCTTGTTGAGCGGCAAATTTACTTAACATATTTCTTAGCAAAACAGTCTGACAGAAAACTTCAAAATTTAATCGGCTATTTTAATGCACTTGGGATATTACTGTTGAATATTTTTCGAATTTAGAGCGAATTCACTGAAATACATTTAAAATTGAAATGTTTGCTTCGTTTGCGAAAAGACTGCAATTTCAATTTATTTAAATTTGCAATTTAATTTACAAGTTGTATTTGTTAGAAATTAATACAACTTCATAATTATTTTATTCCAATAATTATACAAACAATTGTTGCTGGCCAAGACTACTTTAATTTTAGGTATATAAATTGACAAGGCCATAAAAGAGAGGTAAAATTTCTTAGTACACGATAATTGCCCGTCCAGCATATTACGATACTTAAATAAAAGTTACTATATAGCGGGTATAATAAAAAGCTGGACGAACTGCAATATTTACTAGGAAATAAAAACTGCAGGCTGAGTCACTACGAAATATAAAAGTGTGCCTACCCGACGAAAAGCCCTGGAAGGTCGTTAAAGATATACGTGAGCTTTCGAAGATTCCAACACACTTAATTCTTATCTTGTTGGCCATTAACGAAACCGAAAGTTCGGCAATAAATGCTCATATACAGGACGGTTTTGAATTTTTCAGATTTCGTTCCTATCGTGGCCTTAATTATTCCTGCAGTGACTAATGGCGAAGTATGAATTCTATGCCCGAGCTTAATTCAAACGCCAATTAGCTTAAATAATTCCGAGATTGCACAGGATTAGTGTGCGAAACCATTTAAAGAACAAATAACATCCTAAATTTGCTATTTATCTTTTATAACTAGATTAGCCATTGTAGTTGTGAGTTATTTATTAAAGCTGACTCACAGCTCACACGCGCATGTGGGCAATATATTCTGAAATGCCACATACACGCTGGTAAGTGAAAAATCGATGTTAAACAAGATAACGGAATCAATTAACAAGGTAATTAATAATTATATTAACAAACTGAAACTCACACATTCGTTGCCTTAATACGCTCTAATTACTGAGCCGACGTTTGAATTTATAGCAGTTCTGCAAATTTACTTGTTTTACCAACATCCTTAGAAAACTTTCAATTTAAAACTCTTAATAAAATGCAGTCATTGAGTAATAAATCGTTTAAGAATGCATAAGGTAAGGAAAGTACTAGGCAGCTTTTACAAGATATAGCGACTACCAGCTGCTAACGTCGCTTTGCTCACATGACTTTTTTTTTAAATGGCCTTAGATAATTTGAAATTAACAGATAGTCTCGGATCTTGCAATAATGAATGGCTACTTCGGTTTCCACCACCATGTTAGTGGTAAAACGTTAAATATACTTATTAGGAACTCTTATACTTGAATATCATTAACGAAATTTAAACCAACGTAGATCCTACTTATTGTAGTTGGTAAAATAGCATTATCGTTTAGAAAACATCGAAATATTTCCCAATATTAGAATATATATCATAGAATATTAATAAAATGTAGATAATTTAGACTGAAAGGCTCATTTTAATCTACAAACTGTATTAATTGTGTTAAATTGATATAACTTTACGTGATCACTCTTTATATAAACTGTTTAGTATAACATATCTGAACACAGCAACATCTTTAAATATATTGTATTTTTTATTTCATTAAAATCAACTTTTCTGTAGCAGATTTCAATTTTAAGAAGTACATGGCATTTTCTAGCAGTTTTTGCGTTCATCAAAAGCTTAGTTTAATATCTTCAGTAAAAATCAAACATCCTGCAATTAAAACTTTTATTCATCCTGTGTAGCTCTTCAATATAGCCAAAAGAAAAATTCGCTAAGAGTTTTACGATGTTTTCTTTATTTTTTCTATGATTGCGCCGTAATGTGTGCGTAGCCACTTAAATAAATGTATTCAAAATTCTAAGATAAAAAATGTGAACTTAAATTTACGTACGAAGAATAAAAGATCATAGAGGATAGATCAAATGCAATCAAATAGAAATGAAGCACAACAATTGAATTTAACCAAAGCCACTGTTGCAAAGGGTATAAGGAAATTGTGTTTTTTACAGTGCCCATAATTTACTTGCTAATTCTGTTAGGAGGTTATTCACTTTATAATAAGGAAACGTCAGGGTATAATTAAGAAGTAAACATCGGCAATATGGCAAGCCAAATTGTCAGCGTCTCTTGTTTCCGTATATTTTTTGTTTAGCGGCAATAAAAATGACAAATCGATTCATTCCCGCTCGATTTGATAGATAGCAAAGCATTTTTAAACAGCTGTTGGCAGGTGCCTTTGTTTTAAAACAGTACAGTATTAAGTCGTTGTGGATATTGGATCTAAAGCATTGTGTTTTCGAATGGTGGAAATAAATGTTTCATAATAACGTGAAGTTTTTAAGCATTTGTAATTACAAGTAGTTGCAGAAGTGGAAGGAAATGTTTAAAAAGCAAAAACGATATTGCTTTCCCTCCCTTAAGTTCACGCTTCAATATTTATTGTAAAACATCAGCAGTATGGAAATAAACATTTCTTTGGGTGTTTATAGCCTCTGTGCTTACATTTTTTTACGACTAATGTAAATTATTACAATAAAAGTTCAGATGTTACTAAATTATTTAGAGAACCCTTAGACATTGACTTTTACAGTTTTAAGTTTAAATTCCATCGTATTTCTGTTAGTTATATGTGTCTATAAAAATATGATTTCACACTATAATTAAAGGTAAATGACTAAACACTAAAGCAATTTAATTATTTAATAAATAAAATTTTATTGCAGTTAACAAGGGAAACATTTTCAAGCTGTAAAACGATAGTATTAAATAGACATATTCCAAGGATGTCATAGCAATATTTTACTCTAACAAATTTCGTGTTAAATGTATTTTATTATATTTTTTACATATACTCCTGAAAGCTTTTGATTTGTGAATAAAAATATGTTCTGTATACACATATTAGTTCTAAAGCAAATAGAAAGTGCTATTAAATATGAAGCAAAAACCTACGTTACTACAGAGATGCACCTTGAGTCTGAAAAGACTATGGTTTAAACAGTTGTTATAAATAACAGTAAGTTTTCCATGGGTGAAAGAAAACATGATAGTTTTTGAATACAAATTAGGTTAGAATAGTAGCGGGAAAGCATCCAAACCCTAATGAGGGCAAGAAATAATATGCAAAGAAACGTACAGTAAAACTAAAAGCTAAAAGCAGTAAATAATCTCCAAAATTTACATATCTGCAGTACTTTTCTTTCCAATTATAATGTTGGAAAATGGCGTAGAAAAATAGACATCTTTAACACCAATATAAATTCAATCAGTGTAACCTTTTAAAGTGTTCAAATAATTTGCTCTACCGGAAACACCTTTATAGAGAAGAATAGAAAATAACCCAAAATTGTTATAAGTTTGTGTATTATTAATGACAATAATAATAATAATAATGTTTATTATCTCAATTCCAAAAATAAATACATATTGTAATGGTATAAATGCTTACAGCAATTCTGGTTGCATTACTAACTTACGAATGTTAATAAAAGTTTCAAAGTGCCTAGAATTAGTATTGTATTTATTGCAACAGTAAGAGTCACTAATAAACATTGATAATTACATGAAACGTGATTAGCAATAACTGTAATTAATTAACAGAGGTTAGTAATTGTATAAAACAATATCGTCAGGGTTGCGATCAGCTTGTATTCAAATTTGTGCTCAATAAGGCAAATGTAGCTAAGTTTATGATAACTGACAGATTAATTGTGTAACGCCAGGACACGATAAGTAAGCCGCTGTAGTGCATGGGTGTTTCGAAGCGTTACAGAGGTTTAATGCAGTGTTTGTATTCATTTCGAAATGCCAACAATTGATGACGTAGCTAAAGGTGTTATAAAGCAGTGCGGAAAGGCACAGACATGCAAAAAGCATATAAGGAGGAACTTGAGAATTACTGAAGATTGCAAGAAGGTGCTAGTGGTGTTTTAATCAATGTTTTACAACTAAAAATAAAAAATACGGCGAATTGTGAAGTTAGAATTTCCAGAATAACATTTACAAAAACAATTGTTTGTTGATGTTTGTTGGGGAAGCCAAATATTTCGGAATGCAGTACAAGAGTAAATTGGACCTGGAACTTAGCCGGTGTCAGGTAGTCTTTGAAGCTGAGATTCAACAAGATTGGGAGCTGCGAAAAGCAGACAGCAAGGTGCAGGAGCCAGAGGAGGCTTGGTTCGTGATCCAGAAACAGCAGCTGAAACCTTTCTAGGGAGCGTCCTTTCGGGAAGACCGGAAGCGAGATCGGCGTTTCTTGTAGGAAAAACAAATGTGAATTGGCATCATTTTGCACTTAAAAACATATTGGAGGTTAGCCAAAATACTTGCTTATTAGAAAAGCATTGTTATAATTTACCTGAGTTGAACTAATTGATTGTTGGTTAATTTATGTTCAAAATACGTTGAATTCTGTGTGTTTCGAATTGTTCGAGACTAAATATTTGAGGTTATCTGTCATTCGTTAGAATCGAGTATTTGCCATACAACGGTTAAATTTATCAACAGGGTAACAACCCAACCCTGAAGATACGAGTCTTAAACTGCTAGCCGGCGCAAAAGTTTTCATAAGTTGCAAATGAATAAAATATAAAACCTTTTATTACAGTAAAGCATAATTAAATAATCATGTTTCTAATTAGCCACAGAGAATTACAATAAAATTCAAAATAAGCTATATTGTAATGTAGTGTGTGCTGCAAATTTTATGTATTTAATATAATACAAAAATAATATTTAACAGTAATAAAGAGCACTGTATAATTAAAGGCTAATCAACATAATATATCGTTAACACCAACACCAGAATGCATCATTTCAGAGACAAGAGGGAGAGTTCAGCAAGGTGTAAGGTTACTGATCTTCCACCCTCTCAACTAAGCTACTTCCTACTATCTCTAAAGTCCGCAAATAGTTAGTAGCTGATAGAACGTTAAATTTCTATATAGTATACCTAATTAGCTCATAAAACACTTCCCTCGAATGTTTTTTTTTCTGTACAAGAATTTAAATTTGGTTATTGACATGTTTTTGAATTCTAAGGATTACTTATCGAAAAATTTGTAGACGATACATGGAAAAATTCTTTCGTCAATTGAAGTACGATGGGTAGGCATAGTGAAGGGATCCTAATGTTCTAGGTTAAGACGATGAATATCTGTTTTATATTTTATGCTACGACAAATATATGGTGGAATTCTGTCATAATTATTTTGCAGCACGGGCCAGCGCAGTGAATATTTCTTCTCTGTCCCATATTAAGCCCCTTTGCTTCTTTTGATATGTGAGGGATTCTCTCGCACATTGCTGCGCCATATATTAAACGTAGCAAATTATTTTGCACAAGATGTATCCTTCTATCATCAAAGTAGTTAATGCATAAAGCATCTGCGTCTGCGTAATTGAAGTGCCAAAATACGAGAAAGTCAAAGTTATTTTCAGCTCTTCATGTAATACACAGGATGTTACAGAAATAAGTGCTTTAATTTTAATTCGAATTGAATACAATTTTATGTATTATTTTCTTCAAAAAGTTTCAAAGAAATTGAGACCGTTTTCCATTAAAACAGCTGTACGCCACAAGTATCTTTACTCAGCCGCTGCCTTTAATATAAAGTAACAAAACTATATTCTTAGGAATAAACTTTTTGCTACCTCTGACTTTCACTTTCAGGTGTCGCAACTACATTTTTATTGAAAAAAAAAACATATGTTTATATCGTCATACTAATAGCCTGATCATGATCAAGAGTGTCGACGGCTTTCCTAAAGTCTAAAAGGACTAAGGTTTGCAGCTAAAACATCATCAGTTATATTAACTACAGCTGTATCCTGATCTAAAACTTGACTGACATTCAGCCAGCAGCTCATATTTATCAAGACGCTGACGTAGTTGAAGTAGTACTATTGCTTTTATTCGCAACCATATATGTAATGTTAACATTCCTGACCTCATTTGAGTGGGGGAAGTCGTACATTTCAGCCCGCTACTTCCCGCTCAAGTGCGGGAAGTGAGTGCAGGAAGTACATTTCCGACCGTTGAGTAGGTAGGGACACTGGGAATCTCGTTGATCCATTCATGCGCGTCACAACCTGTCGTATCATAATATAATAATTTTTCCAATTATTGTTTAGAATAAAGTGGTTGCGAATAAAATAGTATACAAACCTCGACAGGAAGTTTCCTTAGTCTCGAGATAATAGCTGATTTCGACGCTTTGCGTCTCAATCAGCTAACTAATCTCTCGACAGTAATGAAACACTTCCCATCTCGGGCTGTAATATACTATTTGTATTATTTTTGATATTACAAGTAAGATGCTGATAGGCCTAATTTTCTTTTATTCGACAGGGTGAGCTAGGAATAGGGAATAGGTGGAATTCTGAACTGTTGCCATATTTTGGAAAATGTTTATTTTAGGTTGTTAGCGTTTTAAAATATTATTATTCTATTCCTATAGTAGCACCGATTAGATAATATACTGCATGGCGTAATTATGTTTCAAGGGACACTAAACGTAAATCTTATACACTCTGGCACAAAAGAAAAAAATATGTATAAATACATAGACACGGGGACTGCTACAAAAAAACAAGGCACAAACTGTTGGTAATTAAACGTGAATGAAGGGAAGAATTTGAAAAAAAAATTGAAGAAATATGTTACTGACAAACCTTGGCACCTGCAGAAGGTATAAGAGGTGCTGGTTAAGTAAGAAGGTAAGTCTAACACACAACAATGTAGCAACTTACACTAGTTTGCTTATTCTAAAGTGAATTAATTTGCAGTTAGTACCTCATAACAACTAAAATTTAAAAAAAAACAATTTGTTCTGACAGAAAGTCATAGAAGTACATCAGATCTCAAGCATTGTTATCTTTAGATAATATAATAATCAATTATTAAGCAAGTAGGTAAGTTTAACACACAGCCCGATGAAGATTGAACACGACAGAACGTAGGCTCCTAAGAAGTCCCGGAAATTGATGCACCAGCGAAAATAATATAGAATATAGAACGTGGAAGGCGAATTTATGACAAAAAAAAACTCAAATCGCATCTATTTATTTCCAAAAGCTCTTACCAGAGATTCTACAGCCAGTCGATGCCGCCAGACAAGCCCATTCAAGATCAAATAGTACGGAATGTAGGCTTCGAAGAAATCTAGGAAATTGAGAAATCAGCCATAAGAGCGACATTGAAGCAAATAAAGAACCAACAAGTTAACAAAATGAAGAGCTAGCTAGGCGAAGTTATGACGGAGGGCATCTATCTTACAGATATTCTACCAGAGACTGTACATTTGTATAACCAGTTGGTGCCGCAACCGAATCATCCCGATCAAGATCAAATAGTACGGAACGTAGGCTCCGAAGAAGTCCAGAAAATTGATGCATCAGCGATAAGAGTGGCATTGAAACAAATTAGAAACGAAAAAGCTGACAAAATGAAAAACGAGCAAGGCGAAGTTATGACAGAGAGGGCTAAAATCACATCTATCTTACAGAAATTTTACCAGAGACTGTACAGCTAGTCAATTTCGAATTTCGAATAGTACAGAAAGTAGACATCGAAGAAGTTCCGGAAATTATCGCATCAGCGATAAGAGCGGCATTGAAGCCATTGGTTGCGGATTCAGATCGACTCACAAGCGAGATAACAAAGGTTAGAGGAAACACTCTTAACTCACTGTTTATCCTGCTCAATAAGTGTTTGCAAGAAGGAAGATTCTCCACGTCTGGAGAAAATTAGAAGTTATTATTTTCCTCAAAAAAAAAGAGACAGCACTAATATTGAAAGTCGACCGATCAGCTTCTTATCTGTTTTCTATAAGCAACTCGCGAAAATTATTACCAACCACATTTGTAACAAATTTGACTTTCACCAGCCAGCAAAGCAAGCAGGATCTCGAAAGACTACAGTACCACCAACCACATCCAGACAGTACAGATGCGGATTGAGAAATGTAGGGAGTATAACGTCCCACTCCACCTCGCATTTGCTGACTATCAAAAAACATTCGGTTTAGTAATAACCTGGGCGGTGCTGAAGGCAATAGAGAGGGCGAGAATTGACTCTAGGTACACGAACAGTATCAGACACATCACACACATGAGGGTGCTACTTTCCTCATCAAACCAGAAGATAACTTAATCACAGAGAAGATCTCCATCCAGAAAAGTATCAGAGCAGGCAATACAATTTCGTCCAAACTGTTTACCTTAGCATTGGAAGATATTTTCAAGAACGCAAAGAAGCTATGATTGGGAAGCTCTTGAAACATGTACGATTTTCAAATGACACCATATGGAGGAGTACTTAAGTTGATGGACTTAACGTCATGAAGGGGGAGCTGAAAGAAGCGGTAGTTCTAAAGATGAATCTCCAGTAGAAAAAGATTATACCCCTGGAAAATGTTCAGGTTGCGCTTGA
Organism: Agriotes lineatus; assembly: GCA_940337035.1. NCBI lineage: Eukaryota > Metazoa > Arthropoda > Insecta > Coleoptera > Elateridae > Agriotes > Agriotes lineatus. The sequence continues at coordinate 3,364 of CALNHX010005917.1, read as the reverse complement.
TAACCCCCCAGATGAAGTGCGGATCGAGAACATCAGGACGAAAGCCAGAGTAGTGGAGTAGATTGCAAGAAATAAGTGGCGATGACCATGTCTACTATCAGCCAGAGATAATATTAAGTAGACAAAAGTTATCTTGCAGTAGAGACCACGTGAAACTAAGAGAAGCATCAGTCGACTGCAGGTGAACTGGTGAAAAAATGTCTAGGAACAAGAATATAACAGAAAGATGTGAAGGGAAATGGAAGAGGCTTATGTCCAAGAGTGAAAGTCCATAGGCTGAAGAAGAAAGATCTCTTCTAAAGCGAATTAATTTAGATTGGGTAGTTTGTAACAACCGGCAAAAAACTAATTTTAAAGGCAATATTGTTGGTTTACGTAGAAGTAATCTCTTTAAATTAAATTTTGACCAATAACTCCAGTTTAAACTGTACAAAAATGACTAAATAGGATTTTTCTACGTTTATCTGTTTGTTATCTGTTTATTGGCAGCTGTACAGGGATTTGCAATGGTAGTTGGAAAGGTGCTGTATGTAAACTCGAACTTCTTTTTAAATATGAATTATTAGTTTATTACTGAGTCATTTTTCTTTACTTTTTGAACAAAAACTGGTGGATAGGAACTGCGTTTTAACAAAGCAAGACAATTTTATTGGGTCGTAGTGGGCCATTACAATGAAAAGCTTTGAAAAAGACGTCGACAATTTAATTCAATCCCGTTAAACTAAATTCCTATGGAAATCAAGACGCTGAAGCTAACAAGTCCTTCAATTTTCCCAAATTAAAGTCGTGTCGCTCATTACGCGAGACACCCTATATATTTTAGTTGGGTGCCATCACATGCCTGCTTTGTCCAGAAAATTATGTTTATGTGATGATAATATATTCATACGGGCAGTTCGTAGGAGGCGAAGACGTGTAGTTGTGTATTGTCTTATTGTCACCCCGGACTGGGTCGTAGCTTACGTGCCTTGTGCTAGGTATTTTTAGTTTTCTTGCTGGTGTTAACAAGGTATTTAGTTATGATAGCGTTTGTATGCAGATAACTCGTTTTTATTTTACGCTTTGTATCGAAGGAAAATATCGTTTGACGTGCCGTATATGATTACATATGAATTCGCACGAAGCACGCGAATAAATCCGGCCAGATCCGGACATCTTAATAAACAAAAAGGAACGGAATTTACAAGAAAGTTTTATTGCACGGCACTTGTAAACGGCTTTATGAATACAATTAAAAGAATGCGCCCGAGAGTTTATACTTTTAAATTGATATAATCGCTCCATTCGAGTCCGAAGTTGCGGCGATATTTTAAATCACTCGGGAAACGTCCCTAATTTACACTTGTATTGCTTTAAACAAGCCATCATTTGAGCAAGGGACGAACCCTAAAATTCTTAGAAATGAGAAAAATAATTCTCTCGAACCCTTTCGTCCAATTAAATACTAAAAGAATAATTACCACCTGGCTGCATTCTTAAATTTCCAAATGAAATTTAGACACAGTCGAGATAAACGAGTTCCGCGCTTTGAAATAAGGGCGGCAGACCCAAAAATTGGTTTTCTTTCCATTTGCTTAGGGGTGCGCCATGGGAATTATAATTCTTCCAGCGATTCATATGGTTTTGTTTTATTACCGCTTATGTAAATGGAGTTCCTAATTTACTATTTGCAATAAATTCTGTAAGATACATTGCCTGTACGCAACGCGAATATTTTGTAAAATCAATTTATTTAGGCAGAACCTGTAAAGTCAGAACAACAAATTCAATATACCTATTACATTTACAATAATTAATTTGATTGAAATTGGTAATTTCATACCGATAGTTTTATTTGAAAGCACGCTGTTTGTTGTTCTATTTTTATTAATAATATTATAACTACTGACAAACCTACGATGTACTTACTATGGCCTTTATGAGAAAAGAAACTGTATAATTAATTGTATTTTTCAGATTACGTCGTAATCTCCCAGTAGTCATAGTTCCAAATAAATTTTTAGTTTATAATTCTCATAACATTCTTATATAAACATACCCAAATTTGGTGTTTTTCAACCTAACACTGTTTTGACGAAAGGCTAAATTCCTGTTTATAACCTAATTTTCTAGATTGCGTTGTTCTGTTCTATTTGGTCGTTGTGTATTTCTTCTGCTGTATAGCATTGTGTTTGCTGAAAATGTCAGTATAGTTTAAAATATGTAACCGTATGTTTAGCAGGTAAAGATTGTTATAATTATCTATTAATTTCATTAACATAACACATACAACAACTCTTTTCCAGTCAAAATCCAAAGTAATGTGTGTGATAACTCCGACAATGGCAATACTCGCAAACACCTTAGAAAATCACAAGGTCGTGTAAATTAAAACATTCTTGCATATGACGATTATATTGAAACAAGTACATCTGTTAAGACTCATGTTATGACTTGCATTTTACATAGTCTGCTAGCGTTACCATATTAGGGTAATGGTAGTATTTTCGAAAATGTCAGTAATTTGAAAAATTGTGCTCAATTATTAATATTAATTGTTAATAACGCTGTCCAAGGACGACACACTTTATTTTTTGTTTTTAAAATAAAGTAATATTTTTACGCATGTCAATATGATTTTTGAGCAGGAATTAAAATCCCTATACTTATGCGTATTTACAACTTAACCATAAGAACTATTTAATTACGATACTTAACAATACATCAAAATTACTAGGCAACAATCCCTTAAAATTTTATTGCTGTTTCAAATGAACAAATATGTAAGTAATATTATTTAATTTGTTAAAATATACAAATTATTTTAAAAACAAATCTATCCATCTACCTGTAATAATAACATGATAATAATATGTCTATATGTGCTTTTACTAAATTAGTTTCACTGTATTGTAGAGTTAATATTTTCTACAATATATATTCAGTATACGTTCAAATACGTTGGATATTATGTGGTCAATTGTTGTATTCATTTATGGCCCCCTTCAAATATGATTGCTTTTGTGTTTCTTTTAGCACCTGTGACAATTAAATTCTGGATATCTTTACTTTCGCATACTATCGGCACGGGAAAATATCGCGTTTAACGAACTTAATAGTTAACAATTTCGGGTATTTCTCGATAAGCTATATTATGCATTGACTTATTAGTGAAAATTATTGCTTAAACATTTTTAGAAGATTAACAAAATATTTAAAAACGATAACCACTTTCAATTTTCTAAGCAGCAGTAATATTTAATATAAACTCATTATTATCTTACATAACTAGAATGTAAATTCAATGAGTATAAGAAATCTATAAATAGCTTTAGTTTATCATATTGCGTGGAAAGCAATATTCTAATCAAAATGGCATTAATCA